>SJOL01007149.1:201060-213324 GCA_004794785.1 Opisthorchis felineus
TTTGAGACCCTCGGGGGCCGCTGCAGTGACGGTAGATAGTGCAATTGAAACAGATGAGGTGTTCCTCGGACCAGTAGTAGATCTGCCATTTCTTTCCACAGTTTTTGCAGGTCGCGTCTTTAGCGGGGCATTTATAACGCAGGTGATGAGCATAGCCACAGAAGAAACATGAAGGCCTTATACTAGTGGCGTTCATCTGTTCATGCGATGATGCTTGAGAACGTGGAGGCCTTAGCAGGTTGTTGGATACGGTAGCACAGGGGAGTTGATTGTTCGGCAAAAACGACTGTGACTGTTTTTGCGCTAGTTCGAAGGATTTTGCATGATCGTAGGCGGTTTTAAAATTCAGCGACTTGTGTTCCAACAGTCCCTGGCGTATGGTATTCGAATAAAGTCCACCAATAAATGCGTCTCTTAGTGCTTCATCGCTGTGTTGTTCTGCACTGACAGCCGTAAAGCGGTAATCTGGTAACAAACTGGGAAGCTTTTGCACAGACTGATCAAGATTCTGATCTCCGTCTTGCTTACAAGTATTCAAACTATGCCCGGCGAAAATTTCGTTTTTCGGTTGTACATAAATTTCTCGCAAGATTGCAATAGCTGATTCATGATCCTGCCAGTCCTTGATTAATCGGTAAACACTAGGAGCAACGTAATTGAACAAGGAAATTCGCGAAGGTACAAAACCAGTGCTCCCAGATGTCTGCCGAGTCTTGAGAATTGGGATCAGTGTCGAACCGTACAGGACGCAAGAATCGATTCATTGTTCGATGAAAAGTTTTGGATGAATAAATTGTGTTCGACGAGGGATGAAGTGCAGCGACAATCAGAATAAGAACGGAAAAGACTGAGGGCCCAGAAGCTGGGCTTTATTCATCCAAAACTGACAATGAGAACTGAAACGAGAAAAAGTGGTTTAGCAATGAACGGTGAAACGTTTGAAAAACAGCAAATATACAACACTATCAGTGGTCAGGTTCAATTTCATTGGTGCTACTAAGGGTCGCTTTGGACGCGCATCTTACCTTGTTATCTCTCTCCTCTGAAGTTTACCGATGACAAAAGCATACACCGTCGGATTATAAATTGGTTTCAGTTCGCTCATGTAACGAAATCAGAGAACCGAAGTATGGTTTGTCTCACGTCAGTATTTAATTGCTGACGAATGATTGGTGGTGCCTGGTGAGGACCAGCACAGGACCAGGCACGGCCATTCGCCAACGGCAGTTACGTTTACGCATGCACCGATGTCACTGTAGACGTCTCTTCATGAACTATCGGTATTTTGACTACTTTTTTCAGTTCAATATGTTTGATAGTTTAACTTTGCATTATTACGCAACACACGAGTGAATCCCTGTTTATGATCCCATTTTTGCCGCTTTTCATTTCAGTCGTGTGCCCGCCCATCTGAATGTGGTCGATATCGCTGGTTTGGTAAAAGGTGCTCACGAAGGAAAGGGATTAGGAAATGCTTTCCTGTCCCATATACGCGGCGTTGATGCGATATTCCATATGATCCGTGAGTCGGTTCCACTCCACTGCACTTATCCTTTCAGAGAGTTCGATTAGCCGGACGAGTTCCGTTTGAGATAACCGTGTTACTCAATCACAGTGCGTCAGACAGTCTGACTGAAGACATGAGTTTTCGAACAGGACAGGTCGCGTTGGCTCTCAGTGGCTTTCGTGAAAGGCATAGACCTGGTACCGTAGTTCACAGTACATCTCACTCCTTAACTCCAGACATCAGTCTGTGGTCACTGTGAAGACAAAGATGGAACGACACATTTAGACTGTTGACGTTTCCAAAGCGTCGCGACGGATTTGTTGAGCCACGAGACCCGTTAGGCTGAGATAAATTGAAAGTCGTTCTTTCGAAGTAACTGACGTACACCACCTCGTTTAGCAGTTGGTTTCTGGTTAGCTACGGCAAACTCCTAGTTTAACCTCGGCGTTTCCCACTGCTGCGCGTTCCTGATACTGGTTCATGAGCTGGACAGTGGAACTTACCGTCCAGCGGTTTGTGTATTGTAGCAAATCGTTATATGTCTCTGGAGGCTTGGCTCGAGGGTGGTTGATCTAGCTGTTCAAATACTGAGAGCACTTCATAGTATTGGTGATCTGGGTTCCTTGATAGTGGCTTTCTTGTGCGGCGGTGAATTCGGCTGCAATCGTACGTCTCCTGGGACACATACTTACTGAGAAATGAGCCTTCTATCCGTTAAAGGTGAAATTCAAACCATTCAGCTTAGTCGGGAATATGTCGTGGGACATCGCCCAACCAGTTTAAAGCTGTTAAGGTTGACCAACGAAAGGGATGAGATGTCGCCGCAAGTCACGCTAATTTTCTGAAGTTAAATGCACAGACCCGATGCGTCTCTGATTGGGCAGATAGCCGTTGCTGATCTCTCACGAGTTGGTAACACAACCTTTGTTGTGTTATCTGAAAGTTGCCCCACAGCAACGTTGTCTTCTGGGAAAACATGGATGGGTGGAGAGATGTTGCAATAGTGACTGGAAGTTCGATAATGATAAAGTGATAGGCACATTCCGTGCAAAGTGATAAACTTAAGGTGGATTGTTGTGTTTCCAAGTGCCACTCAAAGTTGTGCCACACCATACACATTTAATCCTTTCTATAGAAGTTTATCACTGGTAAGTTCTCTTTGACCATATCACAGCCTAAGTCAGTAATTCCCATCCTGTTTTGGATGTTAAGTAGCTTCCGTCTTTGCGATAAGTACAGCTTGATTGGTCTGTTAATCTAGATGTGGAATATTAACAAAATGTCGACAATTCGCGCTGATTTAACCCAACTGTGCAATCCATCAGAGTATATCGTTACGAGGTTCGAATATGTCACGTTACAGTGGATTCGACACTTGACGAACATCCCTACTTTGGTACTTCAGGGAGTTCGTTTTTAACATCACACTCTAGGTGCTCCCTCTGGTAGAGAAATCTTCATCAGACATATTGAAGGAAGATCAGACGGCGAATGACGAAGAACAACAGTTTGATTCCAGAACCACGGAAAAAGTCGCACACTGTCACAATTGAGATTTCCCCAAAAACTAACATTTTGATCCGTAGTATCATCCCACATCTGTGGCATCTATCTTTCGAATGGACCAGGATATAGATAGAGTAATAGGAAATGCAAACAGGCAACAGATTTGTCTTGCTTATTGATAGGAAAGCACAAGGTTAAGTACAGATTTTTAGTAACTTAACGTTTCGATTACCGTGGGTGACCTTCATCGCAGGCAAAATAGTCGGAAGCACCTACGGTGATTCATGCACTCAACGTTGTGTTTTCTCCAATAATCAACCTAAAAAGATTTCGCAAACAACGCACAACCTATTCGACTTCATTTATACTGAATACGGCGCGGATATTCCGAAGGTAACAGAGTTGTTCGAAAGTTAATTTTCTGATGCTATTCGTCGCCACGTAAAACCAGCATTGGTCAATCCTTTCAAGCAGCAATCTCTCGAGAGAGGTCCGCTTTGATTGGGTTCCACTACTAATCGTAGCAAGAAGACAACAGTATGTTTACAGCGGTATTGTGTTGTGCAGGAACGAACATCTTAAAACGTGTAACCATCATGAACAATTACACATTTCAGAGATGTTCATTAGAGTCATCCACCTTATTAGGTCTCTCTATGTGGAGATCATCCCCTAATAAGGGTCGATTTTCAATTCCCCAACTTCTTCCGTTGAAATAAGTGAGAATTCACCCGCAAAGATCGCTTGCAAAGAAAGGCTACCCAGCCATGAGGAAGGAGCTCTAACAAAAACAGCTTGTAACTGGTAACTACCACGCTTCAGTAATCTCGGTTCACCTGCTGATGGCTGTTCCATGCGCATTAAACATTTTCTCATGAATTTGTAACTCCGGAACACCCATTACATGAATTTTGCTGCTGGAGATCGGGTGTCCTTGGTTGCCGTGTCCGGTGTTCACCAGCTGCACACCTTTCCACCTGTATGCTACGGTGGGTCGTAGTGTCGCTACTATCGCGAAGTGGCTTATACCGGCTTGTCTGATTGAGACGTTCGAACTGGGCACGACAGTGAGGCAGTCCATATTGCCCTCCGTATTCCCTATTCAAGCACTTGCCCACCTCGTTTTGTCAGGAGAATGTCGGTGTGAAGTCCGCTCTGTAGTCGCAGCCGGATTTGGTTGGATGGGGTTAGAGGGCAGAGCTTTTGATAGTATTTGGTAGAAGTGATGAGATGGGGTGTAAAGTAAGGTTGGGGCACATAGTGCGGGTATCATGTAGCCACAGTGCAACTGATCTTCGACCGTTCATTAGCAAACTGCCAAATGACATGGGAAACTGTGTTCGCCAAAGTCCGACTTTTTTAACCGGCTGAAGCGGTTACGATCCAACGATTTGGCTTCCCCTCTGTGAGCCCATATGCCTAGACGTATGGGCATCCTCAGGTAACTGTCAAGAGCTGTCAACTATCGCTTTGTTTTGCCATTACATCTTTCGACGATGGTTATCCGTCGAAATAAGACCAACTGTTGCTTACTGGCTGCGCTGTTGTTGAAGCCGAGTTATCTGACCTTCGCTTTACATTATATTTGGTCTTACTGGCAATAGGGATTTTTCGGAGGTACCGCTTGGCAAACCTGCAAAGTGGTGCACACTTTCTGCCACCCCATCGGTACAGAATTTATCCAGCTGAATGTGAGCAGTTGATTGCCCCGCGATGTGTACACGCGGGGACTATAGTTGAAGATTGCAGTTATCCGACAAGTGCCTAGACAACCATGTTTGTATTTCTCCGAAAACCGGGCTAAATGTTGTTGGGGTGGTTGAAGAAGACGACTATGTTAAGACTGTCTCAGCTGGCTTGAAAATCAACAATTTGTCAATCTTATATCCCATCAACATGAAAGGTTTCACCAGGTTTTAAGGATATGACGGTCCAAACAAGGAAACGGCCATGAATACCACCCTACCGGTTAGATTGCGGTTGTTTTCTTTAACTCCGGCGACCAAGTTCCGGCAGTTCCAATGGTTAGAACGCGTTGGTATTCTTTGGCGGTGGTGGATTCACCACTGATAGAAGTGCGACAGTTTTTGACGCTGTCTGTTAGGAGATCTTCGTCATTTGTTTGCGAGAGAGACCAGTACAAAAGCCCAGTAGGTGCTTATAAAAACATTTATTTAGCTATGGTAAAATAAGTAACTGAACTATCGTGGACACGAAAGTACACAAAACAATCAAGGCAAACTTTCGGTTTTTAAAGAAGTCTGTTCAACAACATACTGATCCCAGAGGTGGTCTCTATATGTGGGAGGGACTAATATATATATATATATATATACGTAAATGACATTTTGTACTATAATTGACTTTCCATCAGTAATGTATGGACCCCATTTTCCTCCTCCATTCTTAGTTTACTATCGTGCTGCAGGTGCTCCATTGAAAGGATTCGCTGGTCTTGCAGCTTTCCGTTTTCCGTTTTCGGTCGTTTTCATAATCAGGGAGTAAATCAGTTAGCATCACGCTAGCACACCCGCGCAACTCAACTTGCACGTTTATACTGCTATTGTCCAGCGCAGAATCACAGTTCTTCTGCACTCCAGTCTCGAGCACAAAACCCTTACCAAGCTAGAAACCACGACATAGTAGCCCATCTCGTTACCAAATAGCTACAAATCCAAACTGACTTTGTTTATTTGCCTTGAAGGTGTTTTCGACAGTGAAGACATTTCCCATGTTGAAGGTGATATCAACCCGATACGCGATCTGGATATAGTTGAAGAGGAACTTCGTTTAAAAGACGTCGAGTACATCATGAAGGAGTGGGATAAATGTGAAAAAGTCGTCGTCCGGGGTGGAGACAAGAAGCAGATGCCTGTCTACGAGTGCCTAACTAAGGTGAAGGAGCTACTGTGCAATGATAAGCGAAGTGTTCGATTTGGCGACTGGCTGCCGTCCGAGGTGAGCGAGTATTTTTTGTTCTGTTATGCCTATACATTGTGCCTGTTTGCATTTTCCATAGGTATATTTCACGCCTTTATTGATGAAAAATCATGTGTACACGATGGGAGCCGGTAGTAAGTTTGAAGTAATTTAGTAGCCATCAGTGCGTTGGCTTGGCTTTGTATTTAAGTCGTTCAGCTCTACGCTGCAGCCATTGACACCTGTTTTTTGCTGTTTTGTTTCATGGTTCATCGCAGTCTAAAATTACCATCTGGGGAAAAATCTTGGAATCTAAAGGGTGGAACCGACTTTTCTAGAGACAGAATATTCCATTTAAATCCGACGGAAATTGCTGTAGACTTCACTGAGGAATGCACTCTCTTTGGAGGAGTCTGTCTTGAGGGGATTATTGTGTATAATAAAACTCCTCAGTGTAGGGGGGTTAATTAAAAATTAGGCTTGCCTTTCCATATTGTTCCTGAAGGATTCGACGACCCTTATCGTAAAAAAAGGTTATCTCCATTGATTGAGGACTTTATTTAAGCGTAGCAGTTTAAGCAATAACTTTTTTCATGGCTCCTGCTAGCTCATTCGAACGTGTTTTTGCTGTCCTTATTTATTCGTTCTCGAGATGGCTGACCGGAAGGTCGGTGGTTCGAACCCGACCTCTGTATCTCGACTGCTTCTGTGTAGACTCGGGCATTCTGGTGGTGCTTCCTTCGGGTGGCATGGCAGCTAAGCACCGGAAGGGTGTTACAGCTGAACTATTTCGATTTTTCTGCAGTTCCACCAGATGCATGCGATGGTTTCAGAGACTTTTGTCCGAAAGTCGACTCCGGCCAGAAATGACGACGTTGTCGTCAATCGAACCGGGTACGGCTACTCCGCTCGGTATGGTTGAACGACGAGTGCACTTTCAGCACCTGGGTCCAATGATCACTTCGAAAGTTTTGTTCAACGCTTCTGTATTTCCCAGCCTTCTTTCAAGTCACAATTTTCCGTATAAATTGTATGGGTATATCCTCGCACAAAAGTTGAAAGACTTACAAGATACCGTGGATACGCGTGGATACTATATCCACGCGAAACTTCATGTTCATATTTGCTACAACCTTTACGGAACCCACTCTTGAGCTTTTAGGCTAGAGTACTACAGTTCATGACATTTGCGGAGCCGGTTCGTCCTGCTGTACAAGCCGTCCGGAGTAAAAGATGAGCTAATTGCTATGGCTGCCTGAATTTCTGAGTCAGCGAATGTTAGCCTGTGTGTAATTACTCACCATTAGGCGGCTACTTTTGATCGTGTCCTTTTCCGCTTAAACCGGTGTTCTCAGTGTTTTGTTCGCGACAGCTAATTTCTATTCATCGAACTGTCTTAGCTACTGTCTTCAATCTGTTTCAGGTCGAAATCCTCAATGAACACCTGTTCATCACAGCAAAACCGGTTGTTTACCTCATCAATATGTCAGAGAAAGCATTCATCAAGAAGAAAAATAAATGGTATGTCGGGCCTGTGGATGAGTAGATTCACTCTCGTTTTTTTCACCCGTCCCTATCAAATTCATTTATTTGACCGTCAAATTTTGTAGTCCAGCCGTGTGTTCACTCCTTTATTATACTTCGTATAGATGTCTACAAAAAGACAAGTTTCATTGGTAATGTCACTGGGTTTGCAGTTGCGTGCTAATCACACTGATGATAAACCGCTCGTGGCCGAACGGTTTAGTCCTCCATTACTAGCCGGGAGGTTGTGAATTGGAATCTCCCTGAAGATTAGTGAGATCCACACTGCTGATGATTCCCAATAAGGCTGAAACAGGTGTACGGTGCTTCTTGGCTTTTCGACATAGATCGACTTCAATTAAAGGATGAAATCTTGATTACAATTCCATTGGGTGTTATGTGGGCGTAGTACATTCTGTTCCCATTCGCTCTTTGTTTTATCTTGGCACCTCCAACTTTTGCGTATCCGATGGACGTCAGTCCTTTGAAATGCGTTCTCGGAGAGTACATGTGTACACTTATGTCCCTTCAAAACGATATCTTTAATTGAGACTGCCTTGGCTGATCTTTCCAAGTCACCCTGCTGGAACGAGAAAGTGGCAAAACTGTCCCAGCGATAAATACTGCCTGAAGGGACCGACTAAAGGTGATCTATTTGGATACCTGTTTTATTCTAGAAGAGACCTGATCATTTGCGGATCTCACAGATGGCAGACCGCGACTTGTTTAATCTGAAGGGCGTCTTTACAAGGGGAGGAGGTCGTGGTTTTGTGTGATATACAAACGAACATGATTTATGAGACAACGGTGTATTCATTCCACTGCTCAAACACCTACCTGGTGTAAGGATAAATGAGAGCCTAGTGAGGAATTTTGCATCCTGGTCCTTGTCGCGATGGTATTTTGCACCATGGGGACGCTACGGGTGATATTTTTGGGACGTGGGGAGGTGATATTGTAGGGACTATCTGATCTAATCTTGCGCGACCAGGGTAGTCTCTATTGGGGGCTGGTTATGACTTATGTCGATATTTTTACTCAACTAGCGGACATAAAGATGCCGATCTGAATTGTCATGTTCGCAACTTCAAGCTAGACTCTGCTGCATTATCGTACAAAACACTGTTCGCATGAATCTTCGCCTACTGAAGTGGATCTGCAGATCGTGGTTCCTGAGTGGGTGTAAACAAAGCAGCATAGCCGAATTCTGCCTGCTGCTATCGGGCTTCTGCTGTTGTCAAAACACTCATTTGAGAGTAAGCGTTTCGCTGTGTACATCCATGCTCCTCGTGGTTGGCGCTAATTTGTTTAGCTGGGGTAGGCCTTGATTAGGCTTAAAATTTCACAGTCACATTAAGGTGCGAACTAGACAACAGTGGCCGGCCCATATCGTGGTGCGTTAACAACACCTTGTACGCCGTATCTGATAATTAACGGTGTTCATATTGTTATCTTATCACCTTATTAGATTATCCAAACACATCTGCTGATGTGTGGTCAGACAGCGTGCTGTGCTTTTGTAAACAACTTCCCTACATTGGTGAGTTGATTGAGCCATAAACCCGTCTGCTGCTAATCTCGAAGGACTTCTGATGTGTTCTGGCGTTTGGAAAGTGTAAAATTCCAAACCCTTACCTCAGAATTGTTAAAGCGGTTATCAGCATCACGGAGTAGGACTACATCGTCAACAGTGTATGGAATATTTGACGTATTGGTTTATACCGTTTCCGGAAAACTAGTACCAGTCACTGTATGTGATATACGGGCTATCATCTAAGAACGAGGCAGTGAAATTTCCGAGGGGCTAAGCTTCTTCGGAGTGTTCGCACACTACATCCTTCTTCCAGAGGGTGATGTTATGTATTCGACCGCAAGAATGCAGGGGCCCTGAAGGGTTTTCGTATGTGAAAATTTACATCACTGACGAAACGCAGTCATTTATGCATTGACTTGGTGTTAACCGGACACTCAAGTGGACGCCTAGCTGAATCTCTCGTTCATGATATTCTTCAACTGAATGTTCTGCAAAAAGACCGCCTAGTGCTGCAGTTTGTACGACGTTCGTTATATCGTAATATATTTTCTTGATGGAACAAACTACTCTCAAGGGCGCTAACACTCTTCGACAGCTCACTAGTAGTTGCGTCCTTCCTGGGCTCACCAGGTAGTCCTTGAGTTTCCGTTAATCTTCCCTTCTGTTTGAGCATAATTGGGCTGATGGGGCTAACTCAGGAGGTTACTGTAGTGCTATGTCCCCCAGGCTTAGTTTAGCTTTCTTGTAGGTCTGTGCCTAGCAGGGGCTATGTTGCTTGCATATGTCTACGGGGAGCCACGTGGAGAGTTTAGTGGTGGGTGAAGGCCGAAAACGGCTACTAATTAATAGTGCAAAAACTTTATCACATCCGATCGACTCCACTTTCAAGCAGATTACATCCCATTGATCTTGCGGAAAACGTGTACTCTGTAAGAAGTGCACGTCCAGCTGAGGCAGATGAAATCGTCGTGGATGAAAAGGTCCTTCGGGTAATTGAATGTTATTATGAAATGGCGCACAAGACTAAGACTTTTGGATCCATGGTAACATGGCAACAAGTAATCTCTTCAGAGTCAGTATGGAGTTGGATCCATAGTGCGCTTTTCTTGGGGGGACTTTCCCAGTTACGTTACTACTCAAATAATTCTGAAGTAGCCAGGTGGCTCAGTGATTAGAGCGCGAATTTACTGACCACAAGGTTCGTTGTTCGAACCCGACCTCTGCCTCTCGACTTCCCCCGTCTAGGCCTGGGCAACTTGGCAATATCCCAGCCCTCGTGCTTCCTTCGGGTGGCATGGCAGCTAGGCACCGAAAGGATGCTACAGCTGAACGATTTTTTTAACGCGTTCATTCGAAATGCCCAGTTTCGCTCAGCATCTAATCTCTAGGTATTATCCGAAAGTGTATGTTTTTGGGCGTTTATCTGGGCAACATGGCCTACCCATATCCCCCTCAATAGTACGTGTTTTCTTGATCCAGTTGGCTGCCGCTTTGTGCACCGTCTGTGGTCGAAAATGTTTCGGGCCGCGTTCAAACATCCATGTCATCTGTTTTTCGTGTTGTTGTTAGCGCTGTCGCAGTTACTTTACAATGCACATAGAAGTCAAAATCAAACCAAGGTTTGTGCCACTCACTTCGAGATTGCTACCGTTTTGTGATACATTATCGCTAACTGTGATGCTGGGAGGCAGTTTTCGATTGACTCCTGTATGAATATTGTTCTGCAAAAAATCTACCGAAGTACTACGTAAACCGAAGATATCACCATAGACTATCAACCAATAACACATCAATCTTCCTCCCCCGCTTCCCAATCAGGTTACCAAAAATCAAAGAATGGGTTGATTCCAACGATCCCGGTGCAGCAATCATCCCGTTATCCGTAGAACTGGAAATGAAAATGATGGAAATGACTCCAGAAGAACTGGAAGCGTTTACCAAGGAGCATGGGATTCAAAGCAGTTTGCCCAAAATTATCCGAATAGGATACCAAACACTTCAGTTACAGTACTTCTTCACTTGTGGCAAGGACGAAGTCAAGGCGTGGACTATACAGGTACGTCGCTGCACGAAAACGGTCAGTTTAAAACCTCCTGTTATCATCACGGCCGGTTGTTAGTCTGTTCGCTGACCTTGGCAATTGCGTTGCGTACGTTTCGTGACAAATCGGAGTCGTGTCGTCAGTAAGGAGTTGGGTGGTTGATTCTTCCTCTTCTGCCTGCGCTTATACAGTTTCTAAACAGTCGCGGAGTGGCATTCACGCAGCTTGTTTGCTCAGCCTGGAATACGAATCGTGTTGTCATCACATTTTCTTCCGTCGAATCGGTTCACCGAATGCCTTCATTTCAGGGGTTCTGTTCGTCTGTTGTGATCGCTCCGTTTTCTTCTTGTTTTTCAGTCTTCTTTTTCACCCGATTGGATAACCTCCCATTTTTAGCAGTTTCCTTTTGTCAATCCGATTGGTCCATTGTTCTTTTGTTTGATTTCCGATGTTGTTCAAAGTCCAGCAATGAAGTGCTTCACTTGCTCATAAGAGCTGATAGATTTGGTCGATATCGATATGCTAATCGATCAATTTTTCTGTGGATTGCCGCGCCCCGGCAATCTCCCACCATCCTTCTGTTCTTTTATGAGCAAGTATTGGAAGTTATTCCAGTTGGTGTCCTTTGTCAGAATGACAAAAGTGGCGAACAAAGCTTGTTTCCTGTGATGGGTCCTTTTGGCTAATACATCAAAAATTTATATGACGCCAGAAATCACGTGCAAAGGTTATGTGGAAATCACTGGTACATACAATTAATGAAAGGGAAATAAAGGAGACTAGGTTTGAATGGGAGGTTCACGGATCAATGGGTCGTGGAATCAAGTGGGTGACGTCAATGACAGACGAGCTGGTAGGACCGGATCTTCTCGTAGGCCAACTGTAGTTCAGAGGTCACACAAGTTTTCTTTAGACGCAGAGTTGTGGGTCACGCAGTCGGATTCCAATCGTCTCTGATATCGATACTAGTCTGGATCGTACCAGCCATGATCGATTCAGAGGTCCGTGGTATATGAGATCGATGGCGTTCCCTTCATAGATGGCCTGACTGCTTTCGGTCAAATGTGACGCAGCTGCCCTTGAGCCCGGTTTCCTCCAACCAGCACTCAGAGACACTGCATTGTGTTCTCGTATACTGTCCCCAAAATACCTTGACACATGATGCTCGGTACGAGCATACAAACGAGTACACATGGAACGTGGCAATTTGTGCTACAAACGGAACCTGATAGC
>SJOL01007149.1:218476-234231 GCA_004794785.1 Opisthorchis felineus
CGCCCCGGCAATCTCCCACCATCCTTCTGTTCTTTTATGAGCAAGTATTGGAAGTTATTCCAGTTGGTGTCCTTTGTCAGAATGACAAAAGTGGCGAACAAAGCTTGTTTCCTGTGATGGGTCCTTTTGGCTAATACATCAAAAATTTATATGACGCCAGAAATCACGTGCAAAGGTTATGTGGAAATCACTGGTACATACAATTAATGAAAGGGAAATAAAGGAGACTAGGTTTGAATGGGAGGTTCACGGATCAATGGGTCGTGGAATCAAGTGGGTGACGTCAATGACAGACGAGCTGGTAGGACCGGATCTTCTCGTAGGCCAACTGTAGTTCAGAGGTCACACAAGTTTTCTTTAGACGCAGAGTTGTGGGTCACGCAGTCGGATTCCAATCGTCTCTGATATCGATACTAGTCTGGATCGTACCAGCCATGATCGATTCAGAGGTCCGTGGTATATGAGATCGATGGCGTTCCCTTCATAGATGGCCTGACTGCTTTCGGTCAAATGTGACGCAGCTGCCCTTGAGCCCGGTTTCCTCCAACCAGCACTCAGAGACACTGCATTGTGTTCTCGTATACTTTCCCCAAAATACCTTGACACATGATGCTCGGTACGAGCATACAAACGAGTACACATGGAACGTGGCAATTTGTGCTACAAACGGAACCTGATAGCAGGGCTAAAAGTGGAACTCAAGCACAGATTAGTGATCATGTAAGTCGTATCAACAGAATTTTTAAACCTTCTGCTAACTAGTTCAGCAACCGAGTCACTTTTGAATGGGTGCCTTACGTAGATGCGCTTCTTCTCAACTGAACATCGTTAGTTTTGTGTTTTATAGATTGCATGGTTTTGAATACGAAGCGTTCAGGATATCCGTTCTGCAACTATGTTTTCATTACGAACTTTAGTTCCTCCTGTAAACATTTCTGGGAGCACATCTTCGTTGCCTCTCAATCCGACATGTAATTAGTCTGCGCTTCTGTTGCAACGGAACAAAGCTATCGAAGTGAATATACTCGTCTGTCCAGGTTATCTTACCGTGGACTTTGCGCTGTTTGGTGCCATCGGTCTTCCTTTGAATATTGACATCGAGGAAATTTAACTGTCCGTTGTGTTTTGGCTCGACAGTAAGCTGATTATTAGTATGAAATGGACTAAAACTGCTCAAGACATCTGTTGTACTGATTGTTTCGTCGGCAAGTAGCGACAACACAATATGAAGTACGCAATTAATACCTTTAGTTTCTGAGTCTCAAGTTTGGTCATGAATTGGTCTGCCAAAACGAGACATCTGGCCGAAGCCAGTCATACCATCGATGGAAAGCACGCCCTCGATCTCATATACCACGGACCTCTGAATCGATCATGGCTGGTACGATCCAGACTAGTATCGATATCAGAGACGATTGGAATCCGACTGCGTGACCCACAACTCTGCGTCTAAAGAAAACTTGTGTGACCTCTGAACTACAGTTGGCCTACGAGAAGATCCGGTCCTACCAGCTCGTCTGTCATTGACGTCACCCACTTGATTCCACGACCCATTGATCCGTGAACCTCCCATTCAAACCTAGTCTCCTTTATTTCCCTTTCATTAATTGTATGTACCAGTGAATTTCCACATAACCTTTGCACGTGATTTCCGGTATCTTAACAATTTGTCATGTGATGGCCAAAAGACCAATCACAAAAAATGATTCTTTCGCTGCGTTGGTTCTTATGGCTTCCACTGGCATCTTTATTCTTTTACTGTCTTCTCGGACTGAAACAAGTGACATCAGGTCATGTCTTCTGCTGGTAATTTTGTGTTCATATAGTCTATTGGCCAGTTAGTTCTATTTCAGTCTGACCAAAATAGTTTTGTCGCAGTCACCACATCGAAATTTCTTCTCTCTATTCCATTCAGTGCTCTCCAGTCATTTATCGGTTTCGAGAAGGTCCTTCTCAACATGTTTGCGGGCTTAAAAGCGGCTATTAGTCCAGGTTGTTATAATTGTCTTGTAGTCATTCTGGTAATATTTTTGGTATGCTTAAGCATAATCCTTCAGAGTTCTGGTTGTCGTGACATGGTAGCCTGTCTCTAATGCTGCAGGCCGATCTGTTCTACTTCTCGGATTAGATACGTGTTCCCTGCAAGCGGTAAATTTTCGAATTCTCGGTGTTTGACTATCACTGCCTCTGAAGCCTCGTGCGGGTCTGATAGGAACATCAGGTCAGTATTGCTGGGGTAGACCTGAGGTTTTTCAGGAACGGTGACTCTCTCTGGGTAGATCAGTTGGTCACACCCGACAGGTTGCGCTTATTAAGCTATGTACTTCGTATACCAACTCACTCCACCCAGCCTTGTTTTGGCTGCAAATGACCGTGGGGGGGTTATTCCATGACTTTGCAACCAAGCCCAAAAGCCCTTACGGGTCAACTCAGTGCCATTGGTAACTTCCGTTTTCCGAGATGGGGAACCGTGGACGAGTCAAATCAATGATCAAAGACTGACAGCTATGGCTGTGTCACGCAGTCAGTGAGGCTCTGGCATCAAAGCTATCATTTCTGCTAGGTAGCTCGCCCTTTCTTACGTATCGGTCAAACAGTCCATTTGTCTTTAATGAGCTGATTATTCACTCACCTCCAAAGTATGCCTCTCATTCTCTTATTCCCTTTATCCTCAGTGAGCGTAGCTGAAATGGATGGAACCGCTTTACTCCAGTACACATGTTTTAAACGGAGAAACTGAGGTGGATTGAACTCTCCGGCATCCTATTTCGCTTTTTATCAGCCCAGTTAATATATTTCTCGGCGTCACCAAACACTTGTGTCTCCGGGTCATGTTTCCATGCTTACCTGTCTTTACAGAGTACATCCGACTTAGGGCTCTTGTTCTTCTCTAGTCCACCTTGACGGCGAGTAAAAACATATCAGCTGTCATTCTGGATCTGGATTTGTCCTAATGGATTCGCCAAACTTCTGAAGCTCACCTTACAGAATGGTGATCTAACGGAAGCCTTGTTGTCCTAAGAAGGTCCATGGACTAGATGTCGGTGGAACAGATGGAATTTCCAGCTCACTAAAGTTGCAGTCTGGTTGTACAAAGGAGTTTTGAATTCTTCTGAGCTACACAGCATCGTAACTTTATCGCGTCATAGTCGCCGCAATGACAATCTTGCTACCGCATCCCCATATTCATAATTCTTCAAGCACCGTGCATATATTTATGTGCGTTCGTTTGGGCTTTCTGCATTACTGCTACGCAGTGTTGATTCGCAATAATAGAAATTAGAGGAAGACATTTACCTCATTGTCCCACGCCATCTACTTCTGAAACCGTGCAATTTTGACGAAACTTTCCGTAAGTTAAACAACTCAGTCTAAGTGTGTAGTAAAAGATGAAGGGGGACAAACCAACGGTGTGTCGTGATGAACTCGAGGTGAAACTACCTGCTTGTGGCATATCGCTGTGACTCTTAGGTCTGACGAAGTCCCTGGTGAATGGTAAATTTCGACAGTTGAGCTGTTTCCTGTGGCCTTTGTTAGATTTGTTGATGGAAATCCAGCTTAACTTTTTTTTCGAAGGGAAATCTTAGGGAGATCCTACATTATCAGGCCGGAGCAGAGAGGTCAGTCTTTCCGTGAACAGCGGTTGTTGAAGTACTTTTTCTTCCTTCTGATCCAGTGCTTCTCTCGTGTCGATTTTCCACATGTACCGAAAAATGTTCTCATTCCTTCCTCTTCATATGTCAGAAAGGCACCAAAGCTCCTCAAGCAGCGGGCCGTATTCATTCGGACATGGAACGAGGTTTCATCATGGCTGAAGTCATGAGCTACAACGATTTCAAGGCTGAGGGTTCCGAGGCCGCAGTAAAGGTGAGTTCTTTTACCGGGTTCGACTTTACCTTCTAAAGCGATGTAGGTGGTGTACTCTTGTCATACGCTGTGTTTGTCTTATCGCTCTCTAACATGTTCTGAATCACAGTGTAGTGCTCTTCGTATGCTAAAATCACAAACCCATCGACACCGCATCATCAGTGTTCACCACGGATGCTCCATTGTCGTATACCATAATTTATTAGTAAACCTCATCCTGCAGAAAAGTAGACTTAGAAGGGACCTAGTGCTAGCCCAGCACAATCATTCCGAGGTGACTACACTTTGAGACACTCATTCAGGCAATCTGGATAGAAACAACAAAAACACCAGCGACATCGATTTGTGACCTTATTTTGCAGCGTCTCCAACCATGCTCACGTGGGCCCGGTTCTGGTTCGTACCGACAGTACCCTTTCATACCCTTGTGCAAGGTCAAAGGTTGACGACCTTCCCTCATGCATCTTAATTATGCACGGCGAACAACACTCTTCTCGGTGATTTGGTGTGTGCAACACATGACTAAACGGCCGCAGCTTTTGGTGCTGGACTCATTTTTCGGTCGAAGTCTCTTGTACGAAGGAACAGTCGTTTTTCACTTGTTGCGAATTCTTTGGTACTATCCCACACGATCGCATGATCTGCGGTTCCGAGACAACGGTTATCTAAAACCTAAAGATATGCTAGTCCGGCTACTAGCAGATGCCGCGTTTAACAGCCATACCAAAAAACAACCCGTGTTGTATCCTGATGTATACGTCACCCGAGATTTTGAGATACACCGCTTCACCAACATGGGTGTCTCAAATGAGCTGACTCGACCCGAACCTTAGAGATTCGTGCATTTACCTCATCTATCACAAGATGACTGGGACTTGTACAACCTTCAGAATGCATAAAATTGTGCAATCTCTGCTGTCTCTCTTTTGATTGTAAGTGACCTGTTCAGTGGCTGCATATCCAGGAACATTACCTTACATTTGTGGGTGCGAATCGAATGCCAAAGGACAGAATGACTTCGGCAGTTCATCCAAAAACACCTGTGCCTTCTCCTCTTCGATGTCATCTGCATATTCCAGATTAACAAGGTTTTCGTGAGCAGCTACTGGACACCATGGTTTTGAAGACCGTCCAGCGTTCGTCTCGTTATCTCGTCAATCACAAAGTTGAACGGGACTGGATGAAGTGGATATTCTTTTCTGACACCACTTGGTGGACGGGCGCTCTTGGAGATCTTCCTATATAATCCCGTACGTCCGGAAGTCTGAGAGTACAAAGAATTTACTATACGGACAAACCTCCTGGGCATTCGTTGCTGAGCAAACCTGTTAAGGAGAACAGACCGGTCAACGGATGCAAATGCGTTTTTGGAAATCCAGAAGTACCAGGACTGTGGAGTGTGAAGATGTGGTCAACGTAACCCATATCCCTCCGAATCCCGCTTGCTAACTGAGAATAGAGGATGGTTGTTCAACCCTACTAATAAACCCCGTGATTCCCCGTGGTTCCACGTTGGTTAGGATTTTGCGATGATTCCTAAAAAGACCATTCGAGTCGTAAGATTCGTTATCCATTTTCCCACCTGACGTTGTCCAGTTGGAAGTGCTGAAGGTTAAAGCTCCGCGGATGATCATTCTTTTCCTTCTTTTTCTTTCTTTCTCTTTCTTCTTTCTTTCTTTTCTTTACTCTTTTCCCACTGATTCAACGCTGTTTGTTCCAACATCTCAACCAGAGAATTTAGATGCTGCGTAATTTTACACTTTATATCAATATGAATACCCTGGTCCAACCTTTAGTCTTATTTTGCTGTATCGATTGTTAACTGCCCACAATATCGGATTTGCTGTCTTTTTTCATATATCTTGTACGGTGCATCAAGTTCTCATTGACTTTCGGATTTTCCCATTCTTTCTACAGGCGGCCGGCAAATATAAACAGAAGGGAAGGGAATATGTTGTCGAAGACGGTGACATAATACTCTTCAAATTCAACGCCGGTGCAGGATTGACTCAGAAAAAGAAGTGAATTATCAATGTTTACCCATCCTTTTGATTTACCGCTTGTCCATACACTTTTGATGGAACTTGTTATCGTTTCTTCTATTTATTGGCGGAGATGAATGCACCACCGTATTCATAAACGGCAGCACCAGCGCTGGTACCATTAATGGGAGTATGCGATGGAATACCTTGTCGAAAAATCACGCCCCACAAATACTCATCTGTTACAGTCGTACAATTCGGTTATGGAGGCTCAGTCATGAACGACCTATTGACGACAAACAATCGGATTGGACTAAGGCCACGGCGAACGCTGATGCACAAACTGTAACGTCAAGCATACACATAAGATCACCACACAGACTGTCGGATACGATCACTGGCTAGGCATCACACATAAACGGTGACTTGCTAAATAGGATATATAGGATACGTCGATTTCAGTCATCAATGGCTGGGCTTGTAAATTCGAATCCCGTTATGAGAACTGTGGCCAGCTGTTGTATGGTGAAACGAATGAAATGTACGCCGACATTGTACATAATGCCTTGTGCAATATGGACGAAACTCAGCTAACCTTTTGAAGGACAGTAAACAGTCTTGTGCGGAGTTAATTCTCGAAAGGGTGCCTCACACACCTTAAGTTGTTTGGGTTTCTGGAAGAAAATGGCTTTATTCCATGTACCTGTCAGCTAAAATGATGTAGATATAACGTTGTCTGCAAATGCCAGCGTGAAAGATGAATATTTTGTTGCCCTTTAACTTGCCAAGTAGGCCTAGGATAAATTCATTTTCTGCTGATGAATATTTGGGCATATGTCCACGAAGCCCTGAAGAAGGGACAGCTTGCACTTAGAGGTGCTTGGGTTCTGTTGAACAGATTTAATGTACCACGTGATGGTGCCACCGCACTTATGCCCCTCCTAATTTTTCACAATCAACCTGTGGTCTTCGCTCCGCATAAGGTGTAAAGCATGTGCGAACTAGTGTAGCAAGGCGTCAGGCTGGAACTTCGTGGCTGCTCCGTGCTCGCATACTCATTCTGGGCGCGCATGTCCCAGCTGTCAAAAATTCCGTTTTTAATACCATATCAAGCAGTATGATGCAGTTAAATCAGGACGCATCCATTATCATTTCATTTCTAACAATGGAATCAAATGGCCCCAGCATAGTTCGTACGTATTTAGCTACTTGTGACTCATGTAACTGCAGCTACGGTCTACTATACATTGCGCACGAATTGACAGCCCTTTCAGAAGGGTGATCGGCCTGCTAGGACATTTTGTCGAGCATCTGGGACCTTGGACGCTGTCTTTTCTTAAAACCTATTCATTCTCGGGATGAAGTAGCTCTGCTGATTTAACCAATTTGGAGATGCCACTCACTCTGACGAAATCATATTTGCACTTTTATCGAGTGGAGTAGTTCGAGTGCACTTTTAGACCGCCTTGCGCCAAAATAAATCTCAATACAGAAACCTAAATTCTCATTGTCTGAATCAGTCCCTGGCTTCCTTATTATTGTGATGTAGATTTAGACAACCGAATGGTCTCCTAGGTCATTTGCTTCATTCGGATGACATTAAAATGACCCACCGAATGTGTTTCACAACATCTGAGGTTGTGCCGCGAGGACACTTTGCTGTAAAACGCAGTCTGTTCTGTGCGCAGTCTAGTGTTTCACGCTGAGTTCAATGACCAAATGTGGATCAGATGGGTCAGTCTTTTGCATGGAACTCGACGAGTTTTGGACTCTAAAGTCTACGCGGACATGCACTCCAGCATTGGAATAAACTTAGAATACACCTACATGGTGTTCTTGTAGTAATCTGTAAGAGAGATAAGGACCATACGGTTTGTGTCCATCACAAAAAGCATGATATGAACCAGGGTAGCGAAGACAGCTTGTTTTTTGTTATTGTTAGCCTTGGACATCACAAATTTACGTGAACCTAGACGCGGACCAAATGCATGCTTAGGTAAATTCACGGGTACAAATGTAAAAGAGTGAGGTAAAAGGTACTCAGGTCAGTTGGTCACCGAACGAAATGGATGACGTCACAGCCAAACTAGGTTATGGAGATAGAACGGCTAGTAGGCCAGCACAAGCTCAAAAGTCGCACAAGTCTATTCCGAACACCGTTGAGTCATCTGAATTGTACTGTCTGTGAAGTGTTAAAAGGCAGCAAGAAGCGAAGCCGTATAGAGCGTACACAATGTACATCTCGCCCTGTGTCTGGATATCCTCATAGGATTGAACCAGATTTTCAGTGTTCAAGGCAACTGAAAAGCTCAGCTGAACCTCAAAACGGTATCGTATACCCACTTTGTGTCCTTACACACTGTTGACAAACACTCCGACCCATCAATCAATGTTTCTGCTCGAAAGGACGAATGTAAACATCGACACTTAAGAGGAAGGGTTCAAAATACACTAATCTTCGTCATCTTAAAACCTGTCCAGTCCGTAGTTCGCTTTCTACAACCAATTAGCTATTTTTGCGGAACTCGGATGGCTGCTTAATTCCGCAGAGTTGTGGAATTGGTATGAACTCGTTCGGATAAGCTAATGATTAGGCACTGCGATGCCGATTCTTATTAAGCTTATCTTGAATTTGACCGCATCCTTTTTCGCGTAATCTGTTTTGGTCACCATCCACGTGATTGCTCATCTCTGCATCCACTACGTTTCCTTCTGATCTGGCTGCCACACTGGTGCCCCTTGTGTCAGTAAGTCCGCGCTGTTGTTTTACTTACCTTTTTAAGGAAGTGAATCAGCTTACAGGGGTCATCCACTGGACTTCCTTTTTTCGGTTTTTACAATGAATGCCTCGCTGCTGCTGTACTGTCTTGCAGACGGCATTGGAACTCCTAAATAGGTTTCCTGTTCTGCTCACTATGACATGTCAAAAAGCACGGAAGCTTGAGACAGTCTTTAATGGAGACAAAAGAAACTAGTTATATCCATATTAATAGGGTGGTCACAGAAGTTTCCAGAAGGTCAAGCTAGAATGTCCATGATTTAAGAGAAGCGGCGAGCTGAGAATTCACGATCCTGGTTGGCTGACATTCCGTTTGCTCCGTAGCCGGCTCGCTACACCCGTCCAATGTACTTGACGTTCGGCTCGCCTCCGGATATTCTGTTTTATCCAATTTCGCGGAGTCTTAAGAAGATTATTCTGGAAGTCCGTTTTTTATACGGAAGTAAATGGACAAAAGCAAAGGAATTTTAAGAAGGATCACCTTGGAAATACACTCATTTGGAAACAAATTTGGCTTTGCGAGAGCCTCACCTGGAACCCAGCTGAATCTCTCGTTCATGATGTTTCTAAGCTGGGTTCCAGGTGAGTCTCCCGCAAAACCAAATTTGTTTCCAAATGAGTGTATTTCGCTAATTCCGTGCAATTTGGTTTCAAGTAGAACATAAGGTTGAAGGAAACTCGGAGACTGCGCCTACCTGATGAGCCCCAAGAAGGACGAAACCGGTCGTGGGCTGTCGAAGAATTTTCAGCAGCCTTATGAGTAGTGTATTACCTCTATACAAGGATCACCTGTTTTATCTATAGAAGGATACAATGAGGCCACCGCCAAGTGGTCGAAGTAATGCATCCATACATGGTTGAACGTAGTTGATACTGCTTTTAGGCAACTGGAATGAAACCTAGTGACTTGTGTTATTTAATTGCTCGTTAAAGTCGTGGGCACGTGCTATTGGATCATCCACATCAACTTTGACGGTATATTTTATGCCTGGATAAAGTAGTAGCATTTCGTACTTGTTGTGGCCATGCCAGTCTGGCGTGAAAACTACTGATGCATGCGGGGATGCGTCATAAATGTTTGGGTTACGAATACCGGGGGAACGGTCGCAACAAATGCCGGTTTAACAGGAATGTGCGACGTTAGGATAAAACCATGACAGGCCTCATACGCCGTCCTGAAACACCAAACGCTCAGACTTTGGTCGATCGTATTGCAAGAGAACGATTGTCGTCTAGAATGCAGCCTACTAAAATCCGCACAGAAGATTCGTTTACTTAATGTCACTTGTGGCCGTAGGAATACGGTCTTCAGGCACAACGAGGGGCAGTAATCTAGGACCTCAACGATTAGATTGTTCTCGGATTGTACAGAGACAGGTATGGCGGGGGAGTTTTTGTACAACCATGATTTCGTCTTAACCAGCTGTTGTCTAGCATGATAGACTGTAGTTAGGCTGGGGCTTTCTAAAACCAAGGTCAGAGATTTTTATTTGCTATACGTTTTTGTTCGTATGGTACGGTTGTGCCCGGGACCTAATCTCTTCCTAAAGCTGTCACCCTGTCTTGGTGGTCCTGCTTCAGTACTGTAATAATCCTGTGGGCTATACTGGCTAGAACTCACTTCCTAAAGGTTCAACCATGCCAGGAAGGCTAACGGGAACACTCCGACGAAGAACAGTGAGTCACTGTATTGCAAGAAATTGTATTCCGAGGCAGTCTGGAGGAAAGGTCGTACTGCCTTCTGCGATATGATTGTGAAGGTAGTAAGGCATTTCATTCATGAGACCAATATGTCCATATTTATGAAAGCCACGATAGCAACCCTTTCCAACCCTTTCCTCCTTTCCCTAAAAACAGCACACTCCATTCGCCTAGCGGTTTAAGTTACCGCCGGCGCATTACTAACTACGGTTCAAATATATTTTAAACGAAAGAGAACGATGCTGCTACGCACAGCCGTATTAGGAGTCAGACAGCTATTCCTTACTCCCTGTGCCCTGGGGCCAGGCCAGCTTTCTGCTGCCTAACGGCCCAAACTCTTGAATCAAAGACTCAAGGTGCGTTACGTTAACCAAATCCTCTTCTTCGGCCTGAACAACCTAGAAGTAAAATTTGCCCTTACATCTCTTGATTCACTGACCACCCCAGTCAAGTCCTTCTGGTCTACTTACATGTCAATTATGTAACCGTTGCTTCGTGTCTAAGATTCTGTCCAGTGAAATAATCCCGTATTGAATTCAAGGGATTTGTTCCACATTGCGGCTTAAAACGTCCGTAATCTAGTATGAAATTGGACAAAAGGTCACAGCTTCATAGTTGCTCACTGTTATTATCCTACGATGATTGGTAAACCACCGGGAGAGTCCATTCAACCTGGATCTCGTCCTGGTCGAGGTTTCATTGATCGTATATGCACTTTGTGACCATTCCTTCCGACGGCAAACAATGATTGACTTGCTCAATCTCTGACCTGCTTTTGACTCCCTTGAACTGCAGAAACTGTGACAGCGTCTGGCGATGTAAAGTTTCCCTTCTGCATTCTTGTCTCATATAAAGGCTGTAACTGCTTCCTCTCGTCGACACGTACGTATCTACGACAAATTCTCTCCTGAGTTCACATCCACTGGTGTCAGGCAGTGGCACCTTCTGTCACCCTTCTTCAAATTCATAGTCGATATCCTATTTTGGTCTTATTTACCTGGCTCTAATACCTCGGGGATCGAAATACTCCCGTGGCGCTCGCTCACAGATATTGAGCGCGCTGACGATATTGCACTTCTTGGATCAGACCCTCTAGAAATGCAAACCATCTTAAATAACCCAAATAATTCTGCTCCGACGTTCAGTATGCGATTCGCGCCTCTTCAGTGCAAGGTGGTGTTGCAAGATTGGGTGGGATCAAACCCAAACCTCATGCTCACAGTTGGACTAATCGATGTGGTAGACTAGTTTGTGTGTCTGGACAGCTGCACAAGTCCTGGTGGACTCGCGGGAGACGAGATCACTTACCGAGTCGGCAAGGCGTCTGCGAGCTCCTGACTTTTGTGGCGCTGACGTGGCATAAGCTTGGTTGTCAAGGTTAGAGGGTACAATGCAGCAGGTTGATCTGTTCTGCTTCTCGGATCGGATACGTGGCCTCTGGAGGTGGCAAATTTTCAAAGTCTCGGTGTTTGACTATCGCTGCCTCCGAAGCCTCATGCGGGTCTGGTAGGAACATCAGGTCAGTTTTGCTGGGGTAGACCTGAGGGTTTTCATAAACGGTGACTCTCTCTGGATAGGTCAGGTGGTCACACTCGACAGGTTGCGCTTATTAAGCTATGTACTTCGTATACCAACTCACTCCACCCAGCCCTGTTTCGGCTGCAGGTGTGCGTGAGGCAACCAAGTCTAAAAGCCCTCAGGGGTCAACTCAGTGTCATTGGTAACTGCCGTTTTCCGAGATGGGGATCCGTGGACGAGTCAAATCAATGGTCAGTGATTCTGACAGATATGGCTGTGTCAGTCAGTGACGCTCTGGCATCAAAGCTATCATTTCTGTTATGTAGCTCACACTTTCTTGCGTATCGGTCAAACAGTCTATTTGTCTTTAATGAGCATATTATTCAGTCACCTCCAACGCGATGCTCGTATTTCCTTGCTTCTCACATCCTCGGTGAACGTATGTGTAACGATCGAACCGCTGGGGTTCGGTGCACGGTTTGTGAGCTGAATAACTGAAAACTTTGGCCTGAAATTAATTGTCCTGCGGTGTTCCTTCTTTCATTAGTGGCTGTATATACTAAACCCTCTTACGGTTGTAAAAGCCTTGGTTATCCTAATACCACCGTTTTGTCAGATGGGCTCTGGGTTACCATTTGTTTGCTTAGTTGCACCTCGGTAACGCATCATTGATTCAGATGCCAATAATGATTTATTTTATGTGACTCAACTTGCTTCTCTTTCATGAAACGTCACCATCTCCCCCATTACTTTCTATTTGGCTTTATTACTCGCTTCTTTCCTTTGCTGCAAAATATAAACGCTCCTTTGTTGAGTCTATCGTACGTCGGTCTCAATCGATGATCAGGAACCTTAATTTGAAATTCTTTTTTGACGGGATCCAGTGTAATACTCCCGCTAATTTCGATCGGGAATTTACCTGCAACTTAATTAATGTGCGCTGATTAGCTGAAAGCACTGTATGGCTGCCTCATTTTTGTTAGGAACCAATAACGCGCACCTTACGAACCACTGGAGTGATTCATACCCCCGACTTTTCGGTCAGTAGTTGAACTCTATGTCATTCGGCCATGAATGACTGATCGACAGTGTGGTTAACTTGTTCTCAGACAGGACCTATCACCCCTCTACCTTCCACTACGCAGTTCACCTCAACTGTTCACATGCTTCTCCCGTGGAACATTTTTCCCGTTCTGAGCAGCTTAACTGTATTTTAGCAGTAAGAAATCTTGTTCAAAATATCAAGACAACCGACAAGATTCCTTAAATGTTGAGCGACTCGAATAAGACTGTCTTTAAACGACTGCCTTTGTCAGCTTTAATTTGACTGAAGGCACTGAATTTAGATGTTTCTTGGTGGTGGCAAACTAAATGTGAGGACACACGGATTATGAAGCCAAGTATAATGTTGAATATATCTAAAACACGACTGAAACCTGGACTTTTGCGTAGACAAACTCTGACACTCCGAGCATATCGATCCATTCAAACGTGTGGGTGTTAGGTTCACGTGCCCTACAAATATTTAGTCAATAGTCTACATATGCGGTTCCATCCACTCCCCTCACCCGATGCAATCATATGGTACTGAGCATGGCCAATTCAAGCACGTAGCTTACCCTGCTGACGAAGACTTAGAAACCCTGAACGATGTTTCACGTATAAAAGATTATGTGATCCCAGCGTCACCTCATTTTAACCAACTTCACAAGAGGCATCGGTCCCACAGCGGTCGAAGACGAAATGACCGCCATAGAACTACTGAACGTGTTGTTCTACAGACTACTATTGATGACCATACACCACGGCCAGCCAGAACGCGTGAAGGCAGTAGAGATAGGTCGAAACATAATGCTGCTGGGAGACAGAGACAAAGGACCGCCACCGGTGAACCCAGACGAAAAAAGGGGAGAAGGAAAAGTACGACGAGTGCACGGCGTGAGAAAGAACTAGTAGACGAGTTCCTGCATAGTCAAGCGACCAATGACAATAGCTCACTCAGAGACCATAGCAGGTCTGGAACACAAAAAAGGAAGGAAAAACCGGAATACAATTCTTACGTAGATGTGACACCGTCAAAAAGCTCACAGGAAAATTTGGGGTTCACTGAGAATTCACAGAAGACGTTTAGTATCAAAGAGTTGGCGGACTATATCATTCCCGAAAAGGTTCCACTTAAAGAGGGTACCTACAATCTCATTCGGTTTCCACTCCGTGTAATGGCAATAATGGTGGAGTTACAACTGTTCTGGTGGTTCATACAATTTTTTATATTCATCTGGATAACAACTCTGGTGGATTGGAAATTACGCGTCCGATCACCGATTTCCGAATTTCCTAACTACAGTGCACCACGAATGCCTATTCTACCTGGTCAAGAAGAAATGCGCAACCGACTTCTCGGCGTGTGGCTAACCCTGGGTTTTGTGTATCTTCCGTCCACTGTAATTCATTTGTCCAAATTTTTCGATCATACTCCGT
The DNA here is from genome assembly GCA_004794785.1 of Opisthorchis felineus. Lineage (NCBI taxonomy): Eukaryota > Metazoa > Platyhelminthes > Trematoda > Opisthorchiida > Opisthorchiidae > Opisthorchis > Opisthorchis felineus. The sequence continues at coordinate 232,805 of SJOL01007149.1, forward strand.
GAGTCAGTAGTATTATTCAAAGAACCGGTAAAGTGTAATAAAATGGGACCGGAAGTATATATGGTCGCATTTTTCCAGCGAGATTTTGTCCTGCAGTTGAAGCTGAAGGGCAGAGAAGCGCTGCACACCTGTTTTGTTTTTACTGGGAGTCATTAGCAGGGCGCATCTCACAAAACTCCTGTGAGTTACGAACATTCAACCACCCGGTTGGCAGTTGAAAACCAAAACAGTTCGGCTATAAGTGGCTGATAAACAGTGTGATCAACTCACACCTGGCCAATATATAGCGTCAATGATCCTTCAATGACGGAATTCACATGACATGGTCGCGTGTCGTCTGCCATCTCGAGTGACAAGTTGTTCGCGTAATCCATCAGTCGAGAAGCTAGTCAACATATGACCACGTGTTGTGGATTCCGTGATTGACGGTACACTGGCTAAGTACGAGTTAATCACACAGCTGATCATCCGCTCGTGACTGAACGGTTTAGGGTTCAACTAAGAGCCGAGAGGTTCCTGGAGTTTCCCGACCTTCGCTGTGATGATGCTTCCGAGTAATTGTGAAACAGCTGTACAATGCTTCCAGATTTTTTGGCTGGATGAAATCTCCACCGAGATTTCAAAACCCCATACAATTAATGAAATCCCATTTTTCGCAGTGTTGCAATAGGTCATAGGTTACTTGATCAATATGTTTTAAGACATTTTATTTAAATCTACAGTAATCCCCGCCTCCATAGAGTTTACATTTGGGGAAAGGCCACAAAGCCGACAACCTACAGAAAAATACAATATAGAAGACGCGCTGCAAGGGCCGCGTGACAGCTTCTAACGGACTTTCTTTAGAACACATTTGCAGGATTGATGAATGTAGTCACAGTTGCAAGAAACCAACAATGTGACCTTGAAACCACTTAAACCTGAGACATGCAATGAAGTTGCTTGTTGTTATCAGCTATCGATTTCATATTGAAAAATTGTTTGTAATAAGGACGAGTGTATGGCGATTTTCATTAATATAGTTTAAAATTCGAGATCATAGCAAGCAGGAGATCGCAAATGACGTTGCCTTTTGAACATTTAAGCAAGTAAAGCAGTTTATCTGGAAACATAACGGCTAGAATATACGTTTAAATTTGACAGTATTATGTAAAAGTTGTCCCAATTGTGAATCATTAGTCAATGAGCCAAAAGTATAGTCAAGTGTCACTTGTGATAGTGTCAAAATTATAAGATTATATTAATTTTTCACAATAATTACCACGTTTATTTGGCAAAGAGTTCGTACCTAGAAAAAGGCCAAGATAGAGTGGTCTGAGATCTTGTAAAGAAATTCAGCTACCCAAGTCCACTTGCAGATAGTCAAGCACACAAAACTGAAAACCACTGTGAATAAATTATCGGACTACAGGATCCTGCTAAGTCGT
>SJOL01007149.1:235213-321215 GCA_004794785.1 Opisthorchis felineus
ACACATCACTTTCTGTAACAACGAAGAACAACGAATAATTAAAGACAGCGTTAGTGAAACAAAATCAAACCGCGGCATGTTTAATCCGGTTTGTAATGCAGGTGGCCGTCAAATGCATGCCACTTGGAGTCTTTGATGGAATCATTCTGACATAATGAAGAAAACAAATTCTGCTCGAATAAGAGAGCACAAACAGGATGATACTGTTCGGATGAAACCGGTGTTAGTCAGCCACATAGAATGGATTCGTGATATGGATGTTTGAAAGTGGATTGGTTCAGGTACCTCGTTCTGAAACGGCGGACCCGAGTTGTGGCATAGACTGATTTGACCTTTTTTGCTTGCATATTAATTTCTTCCGAGAGTAGGTTGCTGGTCTCTGGAAGCGCTTCCCGATGGCACCCGTCAGCTGATTGTAAATTATGATATTTCACTTACAATGAACGGGACTTTGGCGGAAGATTAGGGAGTCCTATTGTGCTATCCTGATAAAGTCTATCGGGGCAATTTAGGTACTTCATTTCTTCAGCACATTACTTGGCCAAACAGATCCAACTGTTAGTTATCTATTCAGTTATGAATCCCGTGCGATGGGTTTGATATACTGTTGCGTAGGTTTGAAATTATGCTATTTTCATTCCAGTCCAGTGACCGAAAACAAAGAAATCTATGGATCTCAAACCAGACTACCTGTTCATGTAAACAAGATAGCTAGAATAGTTGAAAAGAGCAGAACCATGACCAATAAGATACTGATTTCACAAAAATTAAGTGTCTGACAATTATGTGTCAGCTGAATCGAGCGTCAGCGGATGAAACTTCCGTCACTACCAGGTGTGACGGACTCAGAGGAATCCCAGTGAAAATAATAACAACATTATCTTGAGGAAACACAATTTTGCCGAAATCTCTTCGACAGCTCACGACCGGTTTCGCCTTTTTTGGGTCTCATGAGACAGGTGCAGTCTTTCTGTTCTGCTTAGAACAAAATTGTACGCAATTTGAGAGACAAACTCGTTTGTACACCAATACGGTTTTAAATGGGGGCTCAACTGAATCAAAGCTGAGTCCCTCAGCTGAATATACTGCATAAAGGCTGCTTTAATCTTCATTTGGCACGATATTTTCTTTAAGCAACACTACTCATAAACAAGCGGATTCAGTTGGACCTTTCGTTAAATCCAGATTGGTGTGCAAATAAATGTGTTTCGCGAACAACTGTATTATGTTACCGGCCGTATTCCCAATGATTGCTGCTCTAAATTATACAATACTATGTGTTAGATTATACTATAATATGCCGTGCGTTACTGTCCCATTTTAAACTGCACCACACCACATTTGTTTGTACCATGCTGCACTACACCATACCATACCATACTATACTATACTATACTATACTATACTATACTATACTATACTATACTATACTATACGGTAGTATACTTCACCACAAGAGACTACACTATACTATACTACCTTATGTCGTAAAATACCATAGTAAAACCAAAGTGAGTCTTAAGTTTAACTTTTCAACAACACTCTGTGAATCTGAGACAGTAAGTCTCATTTCAACGCGCATTGTCGATATCAGTGAGCATTTCCTTTTTAGTGTGAAGATTTTCCAGTGTGGCTATTGTTGCCCTCTCTCTCTTATTCGGCCAGCATTCAACCTTATTAGCTGTTACTGAATGGTTGAAATAACTAAGTAATGTCCACACACGTTCGTAAGCTATCCGGACAAAAAAGTGCGAGCCATGAGAAATCATATTGGTCATATAAAGGAAAATAGTTCGACGTATTGAATACCATTTCAACTAAAGTACGAGACTGATTTGATACCGCATGGTCAAATTGGAAACCGAAGGATTCAATTGAATCTCCTGCCAACACCAGCTTACATTGAAATGAACGCTGAATTCAACGTAGATGAGTTTGTTTTTCTGGTGAGAAATGGGCGAGTGGGAATTTGGGAAATGGGCCTGCTGGATGGGCTTAAAACAACCCAAACCGACAGCGGACAATGACAATCCAGGGGTTGTCATTTTTTATGAATAGTTTCACATTATTAAAATGTGTAAGCCGTTACTAATTAAATTGACTCAATTTCTTAGGCCACAAAAGTCAAACGGAGTGAAACTATTGACCAGTGCGGTGTGAAAAAGCGACCCCATCGACGTAGCGGAGTGGAGCTCAAGATGTGGGACGAACCATTTCAACAAGTGATTACTGCTTGATATACCATTTCAATAACCCTGAGTTGCACATCAAACAAGTTCGCCACGTCCCAAGTTAATTATCGTTCTTTGGGAATTTACTGGGCTGCGACATTTAAAGGAAGAAGCTGATTGTATGACTGTCTCCACACTTTACTAAACCACGAGCTTATGTGAACAGAATGTTCCTGTTGGTGTCACGTCGCTGTACCACGGCTTACCGACGCTGTCACCTCAGCTTGTGATTGAACTCCCGAGCTCAGAATACAGTTGATTCATAATACTGTTCTGCTCGAGCTATTAACTTGCCGCTTCAGTAAGTAAGATCTTGGACTTGAAAGAGTGCGATGGTAAAACGATTCCAAATCTAAATCATTTGTATCTAGGTTTGCCTAAAATTCTTTTTTGATGGGGACAAAACGCAAGTGTTAGCGATTTGTATCTTTCCAGATTGAAACCCAAATTTGTACCACACTACTTTCTTGGGACATTTTTGGGAGAACCGGAAAATTCGTCATAATGAGGTTAGGAGAGTTTCTGTTTGTTAGTACTTCATGGATCGTCTACAGCAGCTATCTGAGTACTGTTCAAAATTGTCAGCGGGACACTGGGTGAGATATTGCTTTTAGCACAGATGGAATATGCTTGTAAAGTTTTTACCTGTGGTAAAGTTGGCGCTTTCTCGTTATATTCCACATTCACAGAAATAAGGAAAAAAGGCGGCGTCTGAGCAGAATTCCACCCCCGACACCCTGGTACGAGAAGGACCGCTACAAACAATTGGTTGAGATAAAGCAGCGACAGCCTCGAGCTATGTGGATGTTGATACTGACGTTTGGGCTTCTGCTGTATTACATCTACGTTTTTTTCAGTAAGCACCTGCTTTTCCTTTTTGTTATTGAAAATATGGCCGATTTAGTTTTGATCACCCAATGAATACCCGAAATAGCCAAGCTTTTGAACGTCTGATCGGTATCATTGGAATGTGATTGGATAATAGTGTTACAGACGTGTTTCTTTGTAGGCGTATGATTTGGACTGAGGCGTTTGAAAACACGTGTTTTGAGCGACACTATAGAGAGTGGACCAACAAAAGGGGCACGCCAAATACAAAACAAGTGCCATAGTAAATCTGTCGTAAAATGTCTCTCGAATAACAGCACCACAAATAGACCCCCTAATACCGTTTAGTTATGAAAAAAGGTTACAAGCGGCACGATACTTTTAGAAGTTTAATAAATGTTCCTTCTGCCAAAGAAGGTCTTTCGATTGCACGTCAATTTCTCATACCTCTCGCGACTCGTCCACTGTTTGTCCAGTTTGATGGATTCCCCAAAGCAGAAGAGGAAAACGGAAGAATATCTGTTTGTTAGGTTTTCACGGTCCTAGGTTATTAAATGTGCATATGCTTTGTGAATTTCAATTCCCTTTACTGTGAACATAAGCGTTTTGCTCCCACAATGTATGTATGTGTGAGCACAAAAAGACACTGAATGTATGTGTACATTATGGCCGGTAGTTTGAGTGTCAGTGAGTCCCTGGGGCACCGCACTGTCAAGTTGAACAACATAGTAAGGCTCTCCATGTACGTGTAAACGTGGCCTTCACGGGGTGTGATGCTCCTGGGGATTGCTTTTTGTGGAATCTTCTGAATAGCTCTTATGTGACCGATGTTGGGGTGATTTGTGCTGAAAGCACAGAAGATTCTTTACAGTAATGGGTAGCAGACAGAGGTTTGAATTCTCTTTCAAACAGGGGATTATATCTTCGTTTCTGCTGATTTCCAGATAGCCTGGCTGAGAAAATAAAAACTACTGTTGATTGCGTACAACAAAATAGCTTCTGTTAATTTTCTTCCACCGAAAAAGATCGATAATAACTAGCTTTACTTTTTAGTAGGAAAAGCATGCAAGAAAATAGGTATCTGGACTGGCCCCATAATTACTACGGGGAATGCATCATTGTGTACATCCGTCTGCACATTTGCGTCTGCTCACATCAAGGAGGGCCTTGTGCTCCTGAAGGACCTTGCCATCACAAAATGGTTTTAAAAATGACCGAGTAAATTCACCTTTCGGGGTACAGAAACGGAGGCCTGTACCTTAATCCTTTCTCTCATTTACGCAGAAGGATCGACTAATTAAGGTAGTGGATCCCTGAGCGATCATTACATCCGCCAGAAACCTGGTCATTATTTCATTTATTCGGCGTAGAAAATGCAGGCTACGCTGGAATTTGTATGCCATATTTTCGTCATAAGAAGTTTTGTTGACAGATTCCAACTTCTCAGCGGCCTGCACCATAAAATGGGCACCAGCGTACTTTCCGTAGCAGATTATATATAATATCGATCTAGAACTGAAGACCGAGAGAGGATGAGTTGGTCGTGGCCTTGATTGGGATCTTTTGGTCCATACTGTACTTGCTCATTTTTAGCAGCGATTTACGGAGAAGCCAAGTGAATCTCTCACTCATTCCAAACAAGTAACCTTAGTTACTGCAACAGTGGAATCTAGTTAAAAGGAAAGAGAAAAGGGTCAGCAATGACCGAAAGTTTTTTTTACAATATAAGTGCTCTTGATATGTCATTCATTGGATGTACGCCTCGCTCTCTCAAATTTACTTTACAATTGCAATACAGTATACTGATAATGCTATTAAGACCCAAATGCAAAAAGGCAACCGTTACTCATGAAGTCATCATCACAATGCTGACAAACTTGCTTGCATAGGTTTAGGTGTGAAAACTGGGTGTTAGTTCATGCAAGTTTGTTGAATGTCAATCCTATTTAAAATCTCCAATGTCATTCGAGTATAATATAGCCTGGCTGGTACAGCTGTCAAGGAAAAGAAAGAGTTCACTAAGGAAGAATTCCCAGGAGTACTTCACATTGTGAAATGAGGTTCAATTTTTTGTCTCCGTGAAGAAAAGGCTGTGAAATAGCAGAGCGATATGAAAGCGGCAGCGGTTTTATTGAGTGCTGTGGGATCATCGAGATGGCGTCCGACGAATGTTTGGTAAATTTTTCCATCACATTTTGAGCTAACTTTTAAGGTTTTAAAACAGATCTTGACCATCGATACTCTTTCTCTAGAATGTTATATGTAGCGAACAAAGATTCCGGTGCCAGTAGTGCGCAGTATAGAGTTAGCTAATGAGGATAAGTTTGGCAGTTCATGTTGCACAGTGTGTCAGTAAATGGCACATCCACTGAAATGCCGCTCCGCCACATAACTGTGCTCTGATGCCGTCAATCCAATTGCCTACGGAACATTTACCACCAGAATGTCCTTTTTAGCTAAAAAGACAGCAATTTTGTAAAACTGTCGTGGAGAGTTAAGCAAATTCGATTCTCTCCGCACTGCAAAGTTCAGCGTACCTGGTATCCAAAAATCTGTTTGACCCTGTTATCACAAGTCTCCCATTTTCTTCCCACACTCAGGTGACACCTTTTACCCGATACAGGAGGTCTATTGGGACAATACTATCAATAAATGGTTGTATGAACTGCAGCGTTACTACTTCCTGCAATTCCAACAGCTTGCTCAATTTATTCGCCCTGAGTCTCGAATCCCGTCGCACCACACCCCAGATGACGGATCGGGCACGTATCTGAGCCTCGATCTGATTCACAGAATATTTGAGTGCTGTGGGCGCAAAACAGGATACGCAGACTGGAACTCTCCCCATGTATACCGACCAAAAAATCACACCTATAGGAAGGCTATGGGGTAAGTTGTTCTCACGCAAACATTCGCGAAGGGTAAACTTAGTCATTTAAGGTCAGGGAATCAGTGTGCCATAGATGAACTCCTTCTTCGTCTGGTACAATTAAAACGTGAGTCGTCCTCATTTTGCTTGGCATAGACAGTTGGCATGCTTTAGAGGAAAATACAGTACCTTGGAAAACAAATGCCTCCAAAACAGAAGTAACCAAATGCCTGCTTTAGCAAAACTCATAAGAGGGATCTCCTATGAGAGCGGAACCATCAGAAGATTCACATGCTGGTGTGTTTTTGGGTCAGAGGTTTCTGTCACTCCCAGCCTTGATAGAAGCTAGTTCCGAATAGATATAGTCCTGCTAGACGAAACACGTTTGCCTTCTTCTCTGAAGTCCTAGAAGCGAGTATATGGCAAAAGAGGTTGAAGCTGATCGGTCCTTTTGGGACGGTCATTTCAAAGTATGGAACTGCATGAAGAAGCATTGGAACCGATAATTGTTAAGATTGGGGTATATATGATTGACAAATGCCATATTTTAGATATTAAATTTATCAAACCAACATTAGTTAAAGTAACTTAAAGCATGCTAGGAAACTGAAAATGAACTAGTAGAATAAAACTGACACCCTTGTATAGACCTGACACTCAGTTATCACTTGAGGCTTCAACAAGCTGTCTGCACGCAAAACGGGCTCTCCCCCCGTGGGCCAATTCGACAGGAATCTCCAAAAGGAGCGGAATCCCGAAGCCCTAAACACTCTACTATGTTCCACAACGACCTAGTGGACTCGCCCAACGTATTGGTCAAAGATAATGATGGTCACACAGTTCAAATGCTCCAACATTCCGAGGATATATTTGAATGGACGGAGGCGGGAAACGGAAAAGCCGTTTGCATTTAATCCTCACCGAATTTAAAGTAGAGCTGAGTTATTTTCTGCAGAAACCAATCTCACCATCATCATCGGCGCAACACCAGTGTGAGTAAGCTGGCGTTGAGGCTTGAAAGAGCGTGTTAGTTTATCTATACAAAGTACTATACTGAAAAATAATAAATGAAAGGGAAAGAGGTCAACTGGTAGCCTTCACACAAACGTTCACTTGTACAATCCCGACAGAAACGTAAAATTTCAGGTACTCGATCCTAGAAAACTGGTAAGCGAAAAGTCCTTTTTCGTAAATTATCTGGCCCGGTACGTTAAGTACAAAAAATACAAAGTTATCGAATCCAATGGGTTCATCAAATACCACAGCGGGAGACTAGCTTGCATTAAGAAGCTTGTAAGATGCATTCTATCTAGTTGAGATAAGACCAGCATGTATAAACTGTCGAGTGAAGGGCAGCTAAGTTGAGCAAACTGCACAAACATGTGATTTCATACGCAGTTTGGGGTTAATACTAACAGCGACGCTTTCCGCCGAGAGAAGCCTTTTGTTTTCATTAGCTGACTTAGCTGAACGAGAGAATTTACGAGGACATTTTGTTCGCTAACATCGATAGAAATCAACTACATTCGAGCCGACTACATCGATTTGTGAAAATAGAAGTTTCCAGTATGAATAATGGGCGCGACAGGAGAGTGTATAGGATTGTTTCATCATGATGATGATGATGATGATCATCATCATCATCATCATCATCCTCATAGGACAGCCGGTACCAGTGACATCTCCTTTAATCTGGTTCGTGTTGCTTCACTGATGAAGAACTTGAGTGACTTTTTTCTAAGTTTACGTTAGCTCAACTGAGCGACTTTTAAAAAGTTTTTGGAGCAGGGAAAAAATAGAAGCGATGAAGTAATCATCTTATTCTATTCTTGAAGGGAGGAAAGTGACGAAAAACCAGACTTCCGGAGGAACGTTCGGTTGAGTAGTGTATTACCTCTAAGGAAGTGTATTTCGGTATTTTGAATATCGTACCAACTAGGATGTTGGACAACCTGTCTCCAGAACAGTCAGCTAGAGAATATCATAAACGAGCGCTTCAGCCGGGATTGAGTTGAGTCACCTGCTAACACCAATTTATTTACAAATAGGCGATTCTGCCATCTGCGTACAGTTTGCTGTTCAAGCAGAACATAAGGTTAACGAAAACTACGGTACTGCACCTACCTGATGAGCACCAAGAAGGGTGAAGCCAGTCATGGACTGTCGAAGATTTTGCAGCAACATAGTGAGTTGTATGTTCCACCAGGAAAGGCTTCCTTTCACTTTTTTTCAATTTCATCCTTAGATATAGTCAGCGGACATTTGACGGTGTGAACGGAGGGATAAGATGGGATGGCAAAACACGCACAGATAATTTAAAAGTTGTCAGACATCTTCAGGATGACGCAATTTGTATTTGGAAAACAACGGAGCAATAGGCTAGCCTCAGCTAGCACTTGCTTTTCATTCCAACACTAACAGTACTACACAATAAATACACCAGTGACCACCAGGCTGTGATTGAAACAGACAATTTCGATTGTATGGAATGTACAGATGGCATAAGCACAACCAGGCAACCAAATCTGTGATCTCAAGCGTAGCCTCACGGACGTGAGTTTTTTGTCAGTCAGTAATTCATCCAGTGATATAGGCAGGGGCGATTCCTTGATTCTCTCAGCTGTATCAATCTGGAAACTTGCTAAACTTGCTGTCAGTGCCTTTCAGGGATCAAAATGTCCAAAATTTACTTTATCTTCGGTATTTTTCGTCACACGGTTGCTTCTGCTTTTTCACTCTATCCAAAAAAACCTCGTTTAGGGATTTATGTGTCTGGCAATCATGACTACCGGCTCTATGTATGTCTTCCCGGCACCGTTTACTTTTGCCGCCTTCGCGAATGGGCGTCCCTGTAGAAGTTAGTTGGTCTTACCTGGAATGGAACATGGAGAGTTAGGACGGATTCCAGGCCTCGCCACGAGCCACGTGTCCAAGGTCATTTCATCTGAAACTAGTCCAAGGTTGTTTATTCGAGGCGCATCAAACGTCGTTTCACTCTGTACTCGATCTTTCTGCCTGAATGCAGTGCACTTCGTATAGGTGCAACCGTAAGCTATATGACGCACACTTGAAACTAGGGTGTTTTGCGGTGCTGAGCACTCTTTATCTATAACCCTTCTGCATGTTCAATCAATTCACGCGCATTCGTGGCCGTTCAATTGTTCTCCCCTCATGGTCTGATAAGTCCCATCCTCTGCTCCCTCGATATATGGTTTTGTTTGTTCAGTCAGTGTACCGACCTATTACTTCGGTTGCCAAGCAGAGCAGGCACGGTGACTGTTATGACTGTTTCCTACACCCTTCCGAATTACTACAGTTTGTTATTACTGCTCGTATTTTCGTATTCATGCTCTAGCTGGACTGACATATTTTGGAATCAGATCCGTGACTCGTAATGCTTCACTTACTGTTTGCCACAACCCCGGTGTCTTTGTCAGTACTGATGTACCGGATACCCAATGTCCCAAGTAGACATGTCCGTTTTTAACTTATGATCTGCATAAGGTCAAATAACAGCGAAAACCGGCCCTATGAAATCCGTCATACTTGATACATACATCCATTTATCGGCACATTCGTCCACGAAGATATGGTTCTATCAGAGTGACTTGAGACTTTTTCGTAAAAACGAATGCTTTTGGATGTATCTGGCATTTTTCTGAGGACTTCCTCGCATCTCCTTTGTTTAGCGGTTTGATCGTCAATAAGTTGTCTAAGCTCCTCTGTTGCGTGGGGTGTTCCCACCGAAAATACTAGCAATGATCAGCTTGTGAACCACACAAACAGATAAAAGACACTGACCCTATACCAGAGGGTCCGGCTATCGTTTTCCGAATTTGTGGAACTTTTTTAGCCCAAGCACTGAGGTCCATAACAAGCGCAGTCTATCGGTTGCGGATAACGTTTGTGCGGCGACTTATAAGTGAATGTAAAATTCAGGTATATCCTGCTCTCACTGATACGATGTGGACCAACAGAAGGTAAGGAGTGTGCGAGGAAGTCTACTCGCCTTGATGTAGTTTCTCTGAGTGACGAAATGGCCAGTTACTTATTCGCGATTATTAATCTAACTCTTATGCTGATCAACTCCTTGGGGTGCCTTTATAGCAGAAAGACACCTTCAGTTCCCTCTTCAAATTTTCCTTTTTTCAGCAGTTCGTGATCATACTAGACGAATTCCGCTGATGGCACCTTATTTCTGACGCTTCTCCCTTGGAATATGAGTTCTTTTTGAACCAGTCTCCAACACTTGCCCTATTTTTCACCCCTTATCGAAGCTTTGTCTCCTCATGTTTGTGTGGCTGGTGTATGGTCTTAGATGTCGATGATGATGATGGTTGTTTTGCGTCTAATCCTGACGTCCTAGGTGCTGAGTCTAAGTTGCTAGGTGATGCTTTTACTCACGTAAGTTGCCCCATTGTGTAGCGCAGCTTTTCGGCACTGACTTTCCACATGTTCAGACTACGAAATGAAGTTAACTTTCAGCCTTCGATTTGGTGGTGTCGTACACAATGCAGCTGGAGGTAGGAAATTCATCAGGTAATCGGTTTTGGCCAGCGACCATTAGGTCTAAGAAAAACTTGTGATTGTAAAGAAACCAAAACAAGAGATTCACCTTCGTCTATCGTCAGCATCAAACTAATTTGCAAATGGGCGTATTTCATCGTTTGGTTGTGAGGCCTCACGTAGCATTCTGAGGTCGAGACCGGTGGGCAGACGGTCCACTCTTTACGTTTTTAGCCATGACAGGTTCCTAATTTTCAGATATATCTTGAGAAGATTCATTAACAAACTGGTGGTCACAGCTATTTATGCCTTTCACGATCGATATTCCTCAAGTAATTCATCCTATTCTGCAGGCAACATCCTAGTTTCTATTAGTATTAGTATCTGGAGGAAAAACCCAACCGCCTCCAAACTCATATCGCAGAGGATAGTACATATTTATTCCACATCTTTCGCAACCTACAATGTGATTACCTAAAATAATAATCGTTGAGGTGTGAAACGAGCGAACCTACTAGGATTCAGGCAAGTTCCCCGTGAAAACCAAATCGGCATACAAATGAGTATACTTTTGGAATTGTTACTTGTGGTTTGTCTTATGCCTTGATGAATACATTACAGTTCTCTGCTTTTTGTCTATTTACTTTTAGTGAATATAATCTCGTTACTTGTTCCGCTTTTGCCTTTTCTGGTAGAGGTGATCTATAAGCAGTCCTTAAAGCATTTAAAATATAGCACCAATGTGTTTGTTTCAGGATTCCTCTTCTCTACGAACGCGCTCATTACTTGATGCCCACCCTGACCAACGACAGCGTCCCATTTAGTTGCTGCAAGTCTGTTCACACCAAAGATGCTCTGAAATTTGTCCCATGTGACCATATTCTCGTGAGCAATCCGACTGATTTATACAATCAGGGCTGCGTAAAGCCGTTGAGTCAGTTTATCCGCATTCACTGGATGGGGTTACATCTACTTCCGTTGTTAATTGTGATAATTTCAATGGTAAGTTTGAAATGCAACTAGAATTCGTTCATGGAATTGCCTTCAGAGGCTTGAAGAACACCAAGTAACTTTTGTATCTGATACACAGGATAGGGTCGCATAACCTGATAGCAATCGCTTTGTCCATGGAGGTAATCTGGGAACGTATCCATTTGCATTGTTTGACCCAGAAAACTTCACCTAGGTTGAAGTCACATTATCGATGAATGGAGTGCTCACCGACCTTATCGCTTATCTATCTAATGTTACCTTTTCTACCAACTGCAGCTTTCTGTATTCTTTGACGGTGCTGCATTTTTGTGCGTAGTATAATACGTTTCTGGCGTGGTAGGCCATTCAGTTTTGAATGCCAAATTTAATCTGAAGCGTGTTGGTAGAAAAAAAGGTTTCCTAATGACTGACTATATCCGTCTGCAGATCGCCCGATAGGTGGTTTACTTGTTGTTATCGCACCAGTTCTGACTGAGCTTTGGTAATCCGTTAGAATACGTCTACAACTGCCTTGAATACATGTTTGCCTGAAGTGGCTGTTTGAAAAGCCTCAGACTGGTCAATGATGACAACAGTAGCAGCAACACTGACGGGTCAGTTACGTCTGGGGGGGTCTCAGAGCTTCTTCGACTGTCATATCAAGTATGCCAGAACCAAATATCCACATGCGATGAACCCTGAACAATTCCAGAATGAGACCCAGTCTTAGTTTCAATGGCTACGGTGTTCACACACTGAATACCACTGACCACGCTAGGAAAGAAACCTTATCCGGTTCCACGTGTCTTCGGAAAGTATTGTATATAAAAAGTTGAGAGGTGAGAGTTATCTAATTTAACTGTCACTAATCCAAGTGGAAGGCCTCTAGCACCGCCAAACAGAAACACCCAGTGTCTACAGCTACAGTTGCAAGGCTTGTTCTACACCACTTGGTCCTGTATTGCGTGCCACAGAGGAGAACACTAAAACAATGTAGTCTAAAAAGCAGACAATCATCTATTCAGTTTGGATTCTGGAAGTATGTATTATAGCTCCTCCTTGTTTACTGTTTTCCAAATGTAGAGAATAACAGGCTTAACTCATTTGGTTTCTGGTATGAGATGACTTCGAAGTTTCGAATGAAGTGCGAGATCTGTGACAGTTTACGTATCCTCCATTGTGTAAAGGCATACAGGGATACTTCCAAGTCCCCGAACGAATGACACAAACATGTGATAAATCTTTGTAGTGAACGAATGAACCAGTGGCAGCACGAGGAAGAAGCAAAAGCTGGTGAGTGACAGCAAAATGGCAACATACAAATGAACTAAGGCAGTGGCGTAAGCGATGTTGTCAGACAGGGGTTAGTCAGGGAAATTGCAAGCTAGGAGATTACTGCTGGTAGAAACCAGAGATTACATCAGCAGCGGCATTATGCAAAGGTGTATGGCGGCGGAAAGAACTGCAGCAGTTGGCCGGAAGCATACATTTGTATCGGTGACGTGACAGTTCTATTTGGGCGAGGAATCTACACAGAGAAGGGATGGAATATTACCAGTCTCGCGATCAAGTGATACATTAACAATCGGACTGTGCTGTTGAAGTGGTTTGACACCCTGATGGCGTTTGCCACTGCCAGAGCAGGCTTGATCCCCGACTGTGGCTATCTTATACCTAGTCAATCGCTGATGGGTAAGGACCATAAAAACCAAAAAAAACATCACAAAATAAATTGACAGTTAAGCGACCTTTTGGGGTTGGTCACCTTGAAAGTTCAGCGAAACATAAATGGATGTGGTTGCCTCGGATAAGTAGACTGAGGCTGTGGGGCCTGAACAGTTAGATGAGGGACCAGAAAATTTCCAAAACCACTAGGTTGACGGGAGCTATGTCTATGCTTACAAAAACAGCCTGCGCTTAATGACTTAGAAATAAGGGAAACGGGTTGAGAACTCCTCGTTAAAAGCGAGCTACTCATAAGTAGCTGAAGCAAGCACGTTTCTCACTCACATCAGAAGTCTCGCACTGCAAGTGGAGTGGATCTATGCTGAGGAGCTGAGAAGCGCCGCAGACCTGTTTTTCTATTGGTATGTGAACCAAGCCCGCAAAATTCCAGTTTGTATTTGGATGTTACAGCTTTCGGTTATAAGTGGCCGATCAACAGCGAGATTTTCTTGCTCCCATAGGGGATATAGTGCCAACTGCCCTTCATTTCCGCAGTTCACATCATGTAGTGATTTGTTGAATGATTTTTCGAGTGATATCTTTTCATGTGAGAAGCCAATCCAATTTGTGTGATGCCTATGCTCATGAGGAGTCTAATTAAGGTTAGATGGTATTATGAAGAGATTTTGAAATTTGAAATCGTGGCTTCATCCTGCCGAACAGCCGAGAAGGATTGTACAACTGTTTCAGCATTTTGTGGAATTCCTGAGCTTTCCTCACTAACTACAAACTACAAGTATTCTAACCTTTACAAGCTGTATGGGCCTGAATATCAGCCATGGCAGTTTGCAATTCCGTTAGCTAGATGGACCTTCGTAACGAGTGGATCGACGTCAATTTGCTATTTCTGCCGGGTGGATCTATATGCACACTGTAAGTAATTCTCACGTTAGCATTGCCTTACAGCTGCAGACAGCTGGTTATTGATTACAGACGTCTTACAGATCCGTAAACGGTAACATCTACTGAACGCACGTTTCATAATGCACACACTTAGTCATTACGCGAGGAATCAACCAGTTCTCTGTACTGCACGCGGTTTCAGATTCCACAGCTGGTCCTCTATTTGGCCACACTGCAGCCAAAACAACTTCGGATTCAGTTGAAAAAGGAATGGCGAAATATGCTTGACTGGATAACGGAAAGACGCAGATGGTTGCAAGTTCTTGGGCGTGACATGCTCAGCATGCTGTCTAGGTCAAGTATGAGCGTCCCGGTAAGTGATATTGAAATTACTTGCTGCCACACAATGTTAGGTGTCAAGTAAAGCTGGTCATCGGCAAGAACACATCACCTAGTCAGACTTGACAATTCTAGTACGTCTAGAGCACAATAACGGGATAGCGGCAACATGCTTTCCTCGCATTTCAGCTGACTGGAGATCCGATTGTCGTACAGCCAAAAATGCTTTCATTCACTTGCACTGAGGAATGAACGTCCAAAGCGAAAGAAAGATCTGATTATGTTCCATCACCCTATTGTGCTTCAATGTTCATTCCTGAAACCACGTAGCAAATGACTGCAACTGATACACAAGACCTGAAAGAGATATCAGGTTTCTTATTGCATTGGCAGTATGTATTATTTGCATCTCTGCCCAACCGAAGTGACTTGTAGAACCCTAGCACCTCACCACCCTGATGCTGCATGGGTTCAAAAGATTTGGCAAAAGATTTGGTCAAAAGATTTGGCACAGAGTCCATTTACACCACGACTACGAGATGAGAGCAATCAGGTGACCACGTAGAAGCCGTTTTTTGTTGGTGCTATGGTTTGGGAGCCAGTACACCTACTAAAACTAAACTGTCTGCAGGTTAAAAAAAGCGTCAGAAACCCAAACTGATAACTTGCAAATTAAAGTAAGATTCGGAGTAGGTACAAGAATTTGCTTTTTTGTTTCCACTTGGAAGTCATCAGGCGACTCTCCACAACGTTTTTGCCTTCGGTGGTTCATCCACTTAACATGTCCAGCTTCATTTAGGATTTCTGACGATATCTCTACATGCCGAGGTGAGAAAGCCTAACCAAACTTGGTCCAATAACATATTTCGTAACCGGCAGGATGTCAAATGTCATCAAGTGTAACCTCCTAAATTTAGTAACAGAATGTCGATGCCACAATAATATCACCTCAACACAAGGAACGCAAAACGAAACTCATAGTCTACGAACCAGACGTGAAACACATATCGTCTCGTAACAATCAAAGCAGACAACACTATTCCTATGACCGTAAGTTTCTGCGGAAAAAAATATTGACGGGAGATTTATGCGGACTTCCATAAATTGTTCTCAGTATGTGCGCGCCCTGTGTGGCGAATCACGAAGAGTCAAAAATGGATAGGTTGCTGGTGATTTTACATCCTACGGACCCTTGTCAACCCGCTCTTCATATTCAGTAAGCTAGGCTACATGGCTATAGGCCATCTACATATATTGACAGATAGCAACCCAACCACACTGTTTCATGAAAGATACACCTACGCCATATTGGTCCCTGTTATCAAACTGGGTGACGGTTGATTTTCTTTCCAACATCTCGCTTGCAGTGAAACGGAAGTGTTTACTTTTCTGTTGATGATTTGCTGAGATTTACTGGATTAGATGGGTCACACCTATGTGGGGGCACAACTGATAATCAGTTCTCCGGTTAACGTGTAATAGGGAGGCTGTCAGTGCTGATTCAAATCTCTAAGGCACGATTTAACCTCATATCATTTCAAATCGATTTGGGAGATTATAAATTCAAGAGGAGAAATAATAACTTCCAAGGCGTGAAATCCAATTGCGCTACTGTTGCGCTGACTGTTTCTGAAGTAGAACAAAGCATTGGCGTGTGACCCAGATGTTTTCTTTCCGAGCCTGGAACACACAAGACACTCGTATGAGAGTAGGTTGGACACGAGGACCAGAGGCCAAGACGTGGTTGTTCAGTAGCTCAATGCAGCTGAGTGGCAGTAAAATGTTTGTCATGATTTAGGAACGCCAGGAACGGGCGGCCAGCCTAGGTAGAACAAAACAACAATGCATGTGCTCATTGGGTCGAGCGGTGACGCGTACATCGCAATGCCGGGAAGCAGATCATACAAATGCCGGATCGATATCTTGCTGAACGGCAGTTAATGTGAGTTCATATTGGTGGAAAACGGTGCCCGTGCTGCACAACTCGGAGATAATGAGCATACATGCTTAAGCCCAGAGAAAGTGCCTGAGTAGCACGAACATGAATGCGTTCTCACTGGAGTCATCGTAGTTAGTAGTGGCAGTGTGGAACTACTGCGTACTCCACACTGTCGTTAAACCTAACTATCAATCTAATGAAAAAGCAACCACACGGCCAAAACAGCTCCACGAATGATAATCTGGACGATTGAACCGGTTGTTATCTATACTGTCCTAAGACATAGAAGTCTTTAGCTCGAGATAGCTCGGTGGTTGAGGCGCTAAGTTACTGACCGTGGTTCAAACAAAACCTCTGCATCCTGACTTTTCCTGTCTAGGCTTGGGTAACCTGGCAGTATATCAGCCTTTGTGCTTCCTTCGCGTGACATTGTCGCTAAGCCCCGAAAGCATATTACAGCTGGTCGATGATTATTGTTTATTAAAACGTATCAGTAAAGAGTCAAAGATTTCCGGGTAAAATGTGACGGCACTGTTTGTAAGCCTGATGATCAAACATGTGTGTGTTTGAATTGCATGATTATGGGCCGTCGAATAGCCAACGTGTCATAGTGCTAAATGGGTGTATTAATTCTGTATTAATTCATAATTGAGCTTTGATTTGACTATATTACCTGGAGTTAATTCGGTTAGACAAGTAATCTTGGTAAGAGGAAGATAAGGACAACTTATGTGTGACGGTTTCATTTTGAAAGCTATTGTGAAACCACAGCTGATAAAGTAGTTGGTGGCAGAAAAAGCAGGACTCCGGCCCAACGTGGAATGATGGTTATTATCTTGATTCGTACGTTTCAAGATGTGGCATCCCCTTTAGGGGTGCCTTTAAACTTTAATAGGGTCTAGCGTTTATGTGGTCAAGGAGCCCAACGTTGTACTAGGGTAAGGCCAAGTGTACATCAGCGCATGCGCTCTACCGACAATTTGTTTTACCACAGATGCGTGCATGAGATAGTTACTTTTTTCTCACAGCCATTGACAGCATTAATCGTGTTGAACGTAGCAGCTACACAATCGTATTTCAAACAAGTGAAATATGTATATGGAATATAGACTACTAAAAACTGAGAAAATCATCCAGTTCGCTTACTAAACGAATTGAGTAAAACACAAAAACAAGACGCTTAAACCCATAATCCTAGCGGCTGTGCACAATCTGCCGACAAATTTTCTGCCGGGAATAGAACAGTCACCGATGAGCCACAAGCGGAAAAAGGGAAAATATGCTCAGATAGCTGTCTGTCGTCTCCGATAAAGGAACCATCTGAAAAAAAGCACCCGCTTTGAGCAGGCGATTTGCGCAAAACGAAAGTTTTTCTCATTGTGTAGTTTTGAGGAAAAGAATCGGAAGAACAGAAAACGAGGCTTTTCCGCCTCTCAGACGGTCTGATTATAAGCCAGAGAAGAAACACCACAAGGGACAAGACCTTCACCATTGACCCATATTTGCTCCTACTAAATGATCGAGGTGATCAGTACTGGTGACATGATAATCCTGCAGATCGACGGCCTTCCTTGTCTGGCGTAAACGTAGTTCAAATTCGAACACACGCACGTCCCCATTCGCTGGAATTTAATGTACAATTATAAGGTAGCAAAGATGGAAAACAAGGTAGAGTAACTGAAGAAGGATGATTGTTGGTTTCCTTGTCAGTGATAAGTGATATCATTTTGAGATACCTCACCTGAGTTCTACGCAGTCTGAATCACAAAGTCTGGTGAACGCCGTCCGGTTGCACCATGCTTGCTAGTATTTTTTCGTTAGACACAGAAGTTTTCTGAATGGCTGGTACTTTCAGTCCATATGAAACACGATTCAAAACTGTCTGACACACCCGAATAAACCTAAATTCCCATTAAAATAATGTAAAAAGTGTAAGTCTTATTTCAAGAAGGCATTTTTTGTCCCGAGTAGGAGTACTTTTCGAACATACACATTGAAGCAGACGTGCGTATTCTACTGACAGTGTGAATTTACATTGATACACCTTCCTGTGTACCGTTTAAAACTTTCGATCGAACTGACTATTGCTAATGAGGAGACTGTCCACCGAAGAAGGATGCTCAAAGCCCGAGCACATTTCAGCTAGATATAGTGGCTTCAACCACAGTGCAGCATTGAAACGCTGGTTGTTTCTTAACCAGAATGTATATGTTAGTTCTGGCATTTTCGCCAATCTCTTCTAAGGATTTCGGTTTTTCAAGTCGGTTGAGAAGTGTCTGTTTGAACACGTTTAGTTAATGTTTTGCCATGGCTCTGGCCCACCTGACCACAAAACACCGAAGTCAGGAATCAGGCTCAGTATCGTCATTAACCATTGTACACTGAGTAACGAGAACTAGGACTGAGTACTCTGAAGCCGTTGGAACGTATCATGACTCTCTCCTGAAGAGTGACCTCACTCCAGAAGCTCTCCTTTGATGGAATTGGGTTGCACAACTCTGAGGGTTTTGTTTTGAATCTTTGCGTATCTGGATTGACAAAACGTGACGGGTTTCAGTCGCTGGTGTGCCAGGTTTCTCATCTTGTCCATTGTCCGAGTGGACGGACTATATACCATACTTGGGTCCAGCCAATCTGCTGGGGGATAAGTGGCATTGAGCTTTGGAGTTGTCTGATGTTATTAGTTTGAAAAACATGCATGCAAGCTACAATCAGTACTGACGTGTTGATTGATTTATCGGCATACCCCATTGGATCGGTTGGTCCGTTTGAATGGTGACCGCTAGATCATGTTACTTGACGTCGGTCAATACGGAGTTGAATGGTGGTTGAGTAGACGGACTAGATGATCTCCTAGCCGTTAGGTATCTTCGGTGAAAACGATCCAGTCAAAGATACACTATCATTACTCTAACTCCTATTCTGGCTTTCTATGCTGTTAGAAGTGCTAAGGTCAATCAAATTGAGAAGGCCTGTGTATCGGTGTGGGCCGTTTCACGAAAAAACCCTGGGTAAGTTCGATGCTATTGCTAATCACAAATGTGCTTTGGTGTGCACGGATTTATCATTATTCCTATTACCTACGATCTAAGGAACAAAAACTTAATATTACCCTTTCAAATTGCAGCTCGGAGGTCGTGGACTTGAGTTATTGGATGATGACTTACTAGAAGACGATTACTACAAAATTATTCGAGCAGATGTGGCTGCCTCGGAGCGCGAGATCTATGGTAAACGAAAGGGCAGATCTAAAGACCGAAAGCGGAAACGAGACAAAGCGGAGTTACCGAAATACAGCAATGTCAAACCATCCAGTCACTTGGAGAGTAGACAGAGTCAGCACACATCCGGAGGATCGCATCGAAGATAGACGGATTTATCATTTTCGAGCACGCACCCAATGCACTCTCTGTCTGGAATTTAAAACCAGTAATGTGTGTGAACGCTTTGTTTTTTCTTACGGTCACGCTGACGTGTGTGATTTTATTCACTGTATGAAGTGAAATTGGTGCGGCAGTTACATTTGAGTTTTGTTTGCTGTACTGGTAAAATCGGCTCCCATGGGAGTCACTCGACTCAGTAGGCTATCTGAACTACTTGGTGTAATGCATTCGTCGTGAATATCCACATCCGCACAAGATTAGGCATGCGTTAGGTGTGCGGGATTCCAGAATCTCAGCAAGTTCCCATGCCTAAAGGGACAGACACAACGAAAATGTAGTGACCGGCAGCCATCACGATGATGTGTTACGAGAAATAATGGATTCGTGGCCAGGATACATGAAAAGAACTATTGTAATCCCTGCGAATAGAGGCGAAAAGGCGAAGAGACACTGTTTTCTACCCTTTAAGGGGCCGACTCACTTAGCAGGTCAATATACGAGTAAAATTACGTCCCAACTGCTAGTGCTGAACCGAAAGATGGATGGACAGTAGAATGTTCTAGCGAAATACACTCATTTGCGTACCAATTTGGTTTAGACGGGAGACTCAAACGGAATCCAGCTGAATCTCTCCTTTATGATGTTATTAAACAACCGAATGTGCTGCACCAGGCCGCCTCATGTTTCAGTTGGTACGATATTCAAGATATCGCGACACATTGCAGACATAATGCGCTACTCATAAGGTTGCTGAAAACTCTTCGACAACCCATGACCGGTCTCGCCCTTCTTGGGGCTCCTCAGGTAGGCGCAGTAAGTCTCCCGCCAAAACCAAATTGGTACACAAATGAGTTTATTTTGCTAATTTCGTGCAATTTGGGTTCAATTAGAACACGAGGCTGGCGAAAACTCGGAGACTGCGCCTACCTGATGAGCCCCAAGAAGGGCTGTCGAAGAGTTTTCAAGAACTTTAGGAGTAGTGTGTTAGGTCTACGAAAGCACTCACATTCTGGCAATCTCCAATATGCAAGTAAAGTAACCAAATTAAAACCACAGTATTGTGTTAATTTGGTCACATTCTTGTAACCGGATTCCGAGCATCACATCCTTGATTTCTCATCGTATTCCAGACAGAAGTCATGTGAATAGATCCTTCACTACTGAAACAACGACCAGCAAAAAATTGAAATGGTTAACATAACACACTACTCATAAGGTTGCTGAAAACCCTTCGACAGCCCACGACCGGTTTCGTCCTTCCTAGGGTTCATCAGGCGAGCGCAGTCCCCGAGTTTCCGAAGTTCTGAGCAACCTTATGAGTAGTGCATTACGCCTATGCAGTAGAATGCTTTGTTCGTACGAACCACCGAGCGAAGCGTGTTGGGCTATGATACAACAGCCATCAGTGAACAAGAGTATAATTGTCTGTACCAGTTAGATACTGAAGCGGTTCTAACAGTTCATCAACACATGTTTCTTGGCAAATCAGCCTGATGGTTCTGTGTTTAGTGCCATTTTGACAGGAATTTAATTTTTGATGTGCAATAAAAGAGGACATAAAGAGGGGCACTGTACACTCCCTCGATCAAAATCGAAGAGGTCCGGGAAAATATAGGCAAAATCCACGGGAAATGATGCGGGTCTAGTGTGAATTCTTCACACTTCAGAATGATTGTAGTCTTATTGTTGGCTTTAATGCCTCAGGCCCATACAGGTTTTGATATGATCGTCATTTCCACGTATACACGATTTAACATACCACTACTGCGTAAGAACACTGTTTTACTCGTATGCTGAAGAATGTGGAACTCCCTTCAAAAATTCTCGTCGCGATGCGCAGTGAGGTTGAGGTCGCTTGGGTTTCGGTCGGAATGTAACGCCCGTGCAACACCGGACCACGTTACTGGAGAAATATAGAGACTTTCCGTCAGGATGTGTCCAGACATGGAAAAAGCACGTGTGCAGAGAATGGCGCATCCCCAAGGTCACCATCGGTACCACACGTTCCGGATAGCAGGTGCGTTGGCGGAGCTCACCAAACACGGTTTAACAGCATACGACCAGCGGAGTGGGGGTGAAATTGTTCACGACCGGAACACCGCCATTGGCTGTACAGAACGAACAAGTGAACGACCATAATTGGCCATTTAGTCATCCTATATATTTACGCAGAAGCTCTGTGTGTTTGTCCTGACAATACAGCCGTGTCCCGGATTCTCTGTCTTCTCCTCATCGCGTAGTCTGGTGGGCTCAGTTCAGGCGTAACCAATAGACGGCCACCCACGACACGACACTTTCCAAACACCATACTGTTGGGCAGATTTCATGTTGAATAGATGCACTATTTGTTCCGCGAATTAGGAGTAACATTGGATTGGAACACGAAAATGCTGAGGTAGTGTGACCAACGCATTGCAAACCACTAGGAACAACCGGTTGGCTGGGTGCCCGTACAGCCAATGATACAGACAGACAAAATTATTGAGAAATTGCCGTCACTCATGTGTAGCTTGTAGCGGGAATGTCCTGCTAAGATGATACCCCACCAGTGCTGAAAAGCAAACCTCCGATCCGAGTGAGGTGGTTGAAGTGGACAATGGAGTAGCATCGCCACCTGAGTTAGCGCGTCAAGGTAAACAACCAACTTCGAAGGGATACTTTGCTATCGCAAGTGAACTTAGACCTAATGCCAGAACCATAAGATCTTGGGTAGTTCGCTTCACATGGTTTAGGTAATGATACGGTAAAACGCACACTACGTGAAAAGACGGGTGTGTGAAGGCAGCATTGGTTGCATTTATCTCCCAACCAACGGCACGCCCTTCCAGGAGTGCGCATGCTCTCACCTAGCGTTCGGTCTTGGTGAGTTTGTCTTCGGACAACGATGTCACGACTATACAGCTGTCATTCGATGGTTAAAAGCACTCATTCTCTCACACGAACTCCGCTGGTTGGCTATGCTAATAGTATTCATCACTCATCTTCGTTCTTTCAATGGCCACTGTACTGTGTTCATTTTAGTCACTCGATTAGCAGGGTTGATCTCAGAGATATCCTCACTTCTGGCTCTGGTGCCCTAAACTGCATTTTTAATCAAGTGTTCGCTTTCCCCAGGGGACAGTTCATAAAAACAGGATACCTGGGGTTCGAATCCAAGGGAGTCGGTATCTTGAGTCTTGGCCAGTGTCCTGGTCAAAGACATTTCATCGAAAGACGCAACGTAGTAACTTTCGAGGATTGAGAACATATTCGGGTTCACGTCAAGACTCTCCAGGATAACACCTTAACGATGGACTCTACCTATGAGTGGTAATCAGCGGTTCATACTGCTTGTCGGTGCGGTATGCTTTCCAGGATGGGGTCGCCGTAACCTCTCTTGCGATTGACTAGAGACATTGCAAGAAATGGCGGCTGATCGATGTCAGAGGCATTCGTGTTGTTAGTTTCTTTCTTGCTTGTCTGACTGAGCGCTTGGAGGTGTAGGCACCCCAGCATGCTTGCTGCAGGCCAGCACCAGGTCCCCTCCGTTGCCCACTATTTTCTCTTCTTTTCACTCTTAGAGTGAAAATATAAACCTTGTGGTTGTATGGCAGTGAAGCATCAATGTCAACAATGACGTCGCTCTCTGGAGATGAATGATCACTGCCCATCCACGTGGTTATTTAACTACGATGACTTACCATAAATTTGGTATGTTTTGACGCACTAAAGAAGTTACGACATGGTTTCCCATATCACGTAAATGACAACCAAATAAAGTAAAACATCGCTGCAAGAAAAGTAAGTGTATATTTATAGTGAGGCGACCAAGTGATTAGCATATGTACAGGGTCATGTAAGTTAGGACAAGTTAGGTTAAGTCTAAGTTGAACCATAAACTGGTTTTACTGAGCCGACAGTTGCTCCCGCAGTTGATGCATACGTTGTGGAGGAGGCAGCGGCTGCAGTCTGAGTGACGAGAAGGGCAAGTTGTACAAGAGCAGATTCCCCACTGTTCGAAGCCATCATGTTTGAGTTCGCTTCTACATCAGCCTCGCGAAGAACCTGATACAAATTCGGCGCGGAATCGGCACGTCCTGGCTGGGAGGAACCTGTAGTCGTAGCGCCACTGGTGCCCGGCAAAATGACCACTCGATTGGCATCCCAGTCGTAACAGATGGGAATAAGTTGCGCCATCGGTGGTGCAGGGAATTTAGACTACAAAAGGAACACAAACATAAACAGGAAGCGGGACGATGAGGCAAACTATTCCCTCCCAGAATAGTGCAAAATATAAATTCTGATGAGCGATGCACATGGTGTGTTAACAACCATAGCCATTATATTTATGGATTACGAACAACATAAAACAACCCTTTAAGGCTATCTGAATTGACGGTGGCTCTGATGTTATGGTAACTGTTGAGAGCCATGCGGGCTGTTATAAGCGGTGTTTTGAAAAAAATGATGGTTGTGAAAAAACAATGGCAACAGTGAACAACATTGAATACATACGTCAATCAATAACTTACCAGTTGAGGGCGTTGCGTACGTGAAACGAGTAGTTGTAGGGTGATTCTCGGAGGTCGAACAATAACACCCGGCAGACCGGGAAAGAGTTCTACAGCTCCTAGTGCCGCAGAGGTGTCCATGGGTGAACTAGTCACCGTGGTAGTTCGTCCTCCCGATTGACTAGAAGCGGAGCGTTTGCCAGTGCCTAAACCAACTAGACCAAGGCGGATGTGAACGGCAGCATGGGTAGGTGGGTGGAGATCAAATGGTAAAAGCCGAACAATGCTGCGAAACGCTCGAGGTGGGAGTGTCAGAAGACGGAAGAAGGCTGCCACCGCACTAGGTTGGAACGGGGGAGCGCACACCTGAAATGTGGTTTCGAAAAAAGGTCGAAAAGGTTCATAAAGTTAGATAAAAAATTTCATAGCTAGCTCGAAAAAGAATTTAACGGTATTACAGTGGTGGACTGTGAGAGGAGTGTAACACAAAGGCATACGGTCGTATTACAGCAAGCTATCACAAGGATGGTCATCAGGCAGAGAGTACAGTGGCAGGGCCAGAAACTTGAAAATATTCCACAGTATATCAGTTAATAAGCATTCGATGCATGCATTCCAAGAACATTGTGCTCAAAAGTTTCAAACATCTCCATAAATGGAGAACGCAGTGGTTCATGCCAACAGCCTGTTACCGTTCTGTCATGTGAGCGTGTTGAACGGGCCAACTTAAGGTCCCGACCTCCTACCGATTGAGATCCCAGGGAGTTTACTGGCACGGTGTTTGTACGTAAGTAAGCGTTCAGCTGTACCAACCTTTCGGTGCCTAATTACCGCACCACCCGGAGGAATCATGAGAGCTGAGATGCTGCCAGGTTGCTCAAGCCCAAACAGGAGCAGATGAGATTCAGAAGTTGGATTCGAACCACGGACTTTGCGGTCTTTAAGCTCGCACCTTAGCCACTGAGCTATGTCAACGACATGGAAACTGGGTTGACGTTATCCATGAAGCAGCCATGGAGGAAGACCAATCAAAATGTTATCCGCATAATCAGCAAATGTGCGGCAAGGTAATTTTTGGAGGTTTAGAGGAGAAACAATCAAGAAAATGTCATCAAAACCTCCATAGGTGAGACGGCTCCGTGGGATATTCCTAATGTTGTCAGTCATTTTCCCCGTTTTTTGCTGGCGTTTGATGCCAGTTGATCAAGAAGAATTTCCCATTAGTTCTGGGTTCGATATGCAACCGGATATGCCACCCTCTTACAAAAAACCATTCAGTTTAAATGAGCTGAAGCGGACGTAGGGTTGACAACATAGGTAGTGCTATACTTATGTGGAGGAGTGAACTTACGATGGTCTACAAAATTTCACACTACAGTCGCAGATGATTCTCCCGAAGAAAAAAATATACAGAAAGTGGCACATACCAGGAACTTGGTCAGACAATGACCCACAACCAGAGGAAAAGTAGAAAAATCTGTGGACATACTCGAGCATTGAAAAATTCTTCAATTAAGTTCAAAGTCTCTTGTGGCCAGCAGTCCGTCGGCCCAGCACTGGATGATTGAAAGGAGGAAAGACGAAGAGACAACCTCCAGCTGGCAACATCAACACCAGTACGTTGGGGTAGCAAACACACATGAGTTGTGAGAGTGGGCAAGGGCCAGTGGGCTTCGAATGACCCGGTCTGCACAACGTCAGCCGTGAGATTTTGGTCAGCTATATCAGAACCGGATACCAATTCAGATAAGGGTGCTATTGGAACGTCTAGACTGTGTATAGCTGACAGACATGCATGGAAAAGCAAGCTGGAAGCGAGGTACGACTCCAAAGGGGAGAGCAGGCCCGGAATATTGGCGCGTTGACTGTTCGAGGGATTTCGTGCTGTCCGGTTTCGTCCGTCAGATGACATGAAGAGCTTCGCAGCTGCACGAGGCGGACGGACAAGCTGCGCCAGTTGGGTGACTGTAAGGCCGCTCCAAGCGTCAGCTGTAAACAAGATTAAAATTGCAGGAAAGTATGGACGTTATGGAAATCTGGAAATCTCCTACAGATGTGTCATCATATCCTGGAGCCCCAATGTAAGCACTAGTTCCTGCATCTCCTTGACAGACATTGCTTTTGAACTGTCCTAAGAACGCCGATCGCTTTTTCTTCCAATCTCCAGACGAAGCTGTCTCAAATCATAAAACTGAACGGTTATCATGCCAAGGCTGTGTTCATCAGTGGCAATCCTTGCTTTAAGAAGCTGCTATTTAAATAGACCAATGAAAGATCTAAATCACGATCTTTGGCCGAAAACGGGACACTGGCAGGTGAACGAGTGGCTTTATAGGGATTGAAATCAGACAATGATATGCTTGCTATGGAAGAGGTGAACTATTGAGGCGTGAAGAAAAGCGAACCATTCATCCTGAAGAGCTGTCACACAAGTTCCTTCTCCAACTGATATGCACACCACCTGCGTCAAAGTTACGGAAAACAAACAAGAGAGAGAACCGACTGAACCGAAGAAGTTATGTCACTTACCTTCAATGTCCATTTGATATGCTTCTTGTAAGGCCTTGAGAAAGTTCTAGAAGCAGAATAAATAGCCCAATAGAGTGATAGTATTGACGTGAAAATTATTCAACCCCAGTAGACAGTGCGAACATGAGTGAAAACGCAAACGCGTTTAAATCCGACAAGGTTATTTTGGAACGAACTGTAAATGACCAAAAGCCTATTAATGTCGCTGTCCTAAGGAAAGTTCCGAAGATCGCATGATGGTGACAAGATATTGGGAGAGAATCCTTATTCCACAGAGTAACCGTATTTAAACTGCATTGTCTCGCATTAAGATTGGTCCATTCCGGCTCTGACTACGAACACGACAATACTGTAATGTCAGTGTTGTCTAGTCAAGGAGACAAGACAAGCAAAACAGGGTATACCTTCCAAACTAAACAGAAATATGTTTATGTTAGATAGGTGGTCCTATTTTGGGGGACGAGCAGCCTACGGCATGGTATTGACGCGTACAACAAAACGGCCGGATCAGAGAAGGGGTCATTCCAGAGCGGTAAACTACATAACAGAGCAACATACAAGTCAGCCGATATGAGTGAGAAACGACAACAACAGGATAAATGAACTCACCGAGAACGCTGGCAACGGGACCAGACCAGTAAGCACAGTATCACCCCATGGAGTCACACCTCGATGGGGTGTTGAGGAGTGTTCAGACAGTTGACGATAAGCATCTAATAGTTGTACAGTCTCCTCTCGTCCGGGTATTGCGTCTGATCCAAAATTGTTGGCTAATGTCGGGCGTTGTCGACTGAGCACAATTCGCAATGACAAAGATGCTCGGTAGATGAGAACCAAATCATGAGCCGACAGTGCTATCAGAACCATACCTCGTACCGGTCGAACAGCGTTGACATGAATGGCAGGCTACAAAACAGAATGAGGTAAAATCTGACCGTGAACAGCCACCACTTCGGAATGTATATCTAGTAAGTGCTAATAAAGAACGCACTAGTGTGTTGCCTACACTGCGGCCAAACGATGTCATGGAGAGGAAAACGTCTACGAACCCGGGAAGTTCAATTGTTTACCTGATATGCACCTATGCCACAATATGGCGACACACTGATACTTAAAACTATCATTCCAAGTGATGAACAGCTTAAGTACTATACTCCAATCTTCAGGAGACTTATTACGTTCATCATAGCAGGTTCATGGGTTGGGATGTCGGTCATTAAGTATCCAGAAGGATGTGCAATGAAATGGGGAGCGGATTGGTAAAGAAACATGCCAGATGTATTAAAGTAGGCACTTAGAATACGTTCTTGACGAAACATACCACCCATAAGGTAGCTGAAAACTTTTACACAACTCATGGCCCATTTCTTGGGACTCATCAGGTTGGCGCAGCCCCCAGTTTCCATGAGCCTTATGTTCTACTAGAAGTTCGTAGACACAGTTCCGGTATATTCTTAAGTATTGTTACGTGCAACCTTATGTCCACTGGGGCAAATTTAGTACGTCGGTTGCCTCCAAAAAGCTGGATTACAGCACCGGAAGAGATTTCGCAAGATCGGCGAAAAGAGGGTGGACGGTAATACCTCGTTGCATAAAATAAAAAAAGATTGTTTGAGGTACAGTACCCTGATTTTTTGGCCTAAGAGTCTAGTGGACAAGCAATGAGTAGAGGTGGGGATTCGATTGGGATCCCTGCCCCTAGTCCCCCGCTAAAAAAATGAATCGTGGCGCAGACGCTGTTAGGTTTCATAGGTGAACACTGTCTGGAAATAAAATATCATCACGCCGAAATGCTTCGTTGTGGATGGGAGTGAAACAGGGACGCATAGCGCAACACATACATATCTGACTTCGGACGGTGTTGCGCACGTCCGGTGTAGCTGCATCAACATCGAGCTAATTGCATGATTTAGTTGTTTTCTTAGCAAATCAGGTACTTCGTTGGTGATTAAGACTTTTACCTATAATCACCGTAGCAATCAACTGCTACTGGCAATTCAAAGTGGAAGCGCTTGACTAAGCAGGGTTTACGCTAATGTAATCATCAGTTACATATCCTGCGTTCTAAATCGAAGCACATGACGAAGCCACCAGAAGGAAAGTCTCCCGAGATTTGCGACGCAATGCAATATCGTCTAAATGACTGAGGAGAAAAGACAGAAAGGAACGAAAATTCAGTGGGCAAGCTGATTGCTTTGTTCTAACATGATCTCTAGGATTACATGATTAAAAACATACAACATACCTTGAGACCATTGGTAGACAAAGTTCGATCACGAAGTGGTTCCACGGCGCGCACAAAAGGCAGCGTATGGACGAGCGCCTGCAACCAA
Source organism: Opisthorchis felineus (assembly GCA_004794785.1). Lineage (NCBI taxonomy): Eukaryota > Metazoa > Platyhelminthes > Trematoda > Opisthorchiida > Opisthorchiidae > Opisthorchis > Opisthorchis felineus. The sequence continues at coordinate 264,201 of SJOL01007149.1, forward strand.
AAGAGTAAAAAGAAGTAGCAAACCCAAGTAAAGTCAAAAGATCGACCTTCTACGAACATTCTAGTTCCACTGCTATCTCCAACACCAATGCGGTGGTTTCCCGAAAAACAAGTCAACTTGACCTTCTACAGATGAACAGTAGTACTTGCTACAATCATTCATACTCAACATCAACGAAGCAATAGTTACATATCCAATGGATACACGCCTTACAAGTTGCCGGTGTGTGTGGCTGTACGGCAGTGAGCCACTACTGATTTTACTGCTTTTGACGATAGGTTTTCTCTTGTTCTTATATCCAGTTTCTGTCAGGTACATCCCATAAGAGACCATCTATCATAAATAATAATAGTTCTTCAAGTGTAGCACTCCGAGCTGCCATGCCACCCAAAGGGAGCACGAGGGCTGGGATACTGCCAGGTTGCCCAAGCCTAGACAGGGGAAGTGGAGAGGCGGAGGTCGGGTTCGAACCACGGACCCTGTGGTCAGTAAATTTGCGCTCTAACCACCGAGCCACCTATCAGAAAAAAATACTTTCGGTGGTACGCTTACGGTGGCATTTCCAGACGGGCACACGTGCATCACCTGAGGGGATAAGGTGTCAGCATCCCTCAATAGTTAGGGGGCTGGTGTAACCGCCCATGTACACAGACTGTCTCACAACATATATAAAACTGGACCAAAGAAACTGGTGGTATGTGAGATGGTTAAAGAGAGTATTAGAAATCTAGTGTACCACAAGACCCAAAGTTTCGACCACTGGTTAAAATATTTCCAACAATGGTTAGCTGAGCCATCTGCCTCCGTAGCTTTTTTAACTCGGCCCATTCAGCTTGATTCGTGACCAGTGGATTTAAAAAACCCTCAGTCTCCGGAGTATTGGTATACCCTTTCTGTCTTGAAACATTATCATGGCCCACGAAGGAGGTTGAGTCAATCCCGCCGGTAGCGTTTTACTATGACGCGACACCCAGATGTGTTTAATTCAACGCTCCATAATCCCATCATTTTCCCCACTATTTTCATTGTCTGATAGGGCTTTCTGACGCCATGGTTTTACAGCAGTTAGGCACCGGCATTTACCACTGATATGATGGAGTCCATGATGACCCTCAACAGTATAACTCACAACTGAAGTATTTAGGTTGACAACGGATTCCAATGTTAATATTCATAACGATACTCTATGAGTGGTAGGGGTATCACGCTAAGTCAAGGGAAAATACGCCTAACTATGCTGATAAGATGTTTATCGAGAATCGCAGGAAGTGACTTCCGATCTTGTCTCCAAAATATGGATCTTGATGATGTGTTTACCTGCCACAGGGCCACTCAGGGCCATCATATCCATCCTCCGTATATTTGTGTTAAGTCACTCGTGCACTATAAAGCGTGGATTTTAGCGCAGGACCTAAGTATGCATTTCGGCCAACTGATAAGCAGCAAATAACGTTCTAGTTTAGATCAACCACAACTGTTCTCGAAAAGCAGAATATTCAGATGAATGGGATGATCACCAGACTGCCCAGTTTTCAGCGAAAGAACTGTGTTTGTCCTGTGAGCTCGACAGTATTGCGAATTCGACTAGCAATGCATCGTACCTTCTCGATTCGAGTGCAGCTCTGTGACACAACGCAAACTTCTAAAGGCTATAGAAAAGGCAAGCATACATGTACGGAAAGGAAACAAATGACAATACAGTCGTTGGAAGACGAACATAACAACGTTCCCACTTACTCTTGCAAGGGAGGTAACCGATTTGGTGGCGTTTAGCAGTTCCTCCAAATGCTGTCGTATGATCACATGAGGATTGGAATCCACGTCTCTCGGCAGTTCCGTCAGGCTTGCTGGCACGTCACTACTGATGGCATTTTTAGTTGAAAAATTGGGAGTAAATCCAAGTGCGATTGTGAAACCTTGCTCGGGACGGAAAGAGATCTCAACCTGGGGATAAATAGTTTCGGTAGAGTAAATGTGCGGAATAACACAAGACAATAACATTTCCTTTGCAGTTGAGATACCAACGTATAAAAGCTGCCAAGTCTTGCTATTAGCGGGACGGCAGTGCATAGCTACCAACTGTTGCGCATTTGCTTTACTGGGAAATGAAAAACAGCCACAGAAAAACCATGAAAGATATTGGATTCTAATATCATCCTACCCAGTTAAATAAACAGTGTTGTAGTATTTCCTCCTACGCGGACGAAACTAATGTGATCTATTCAATCTCTCAACGATACCACGCGTAGCGCTCAATTTGTTGCCAGTTTGGCTTCAACCCTGGTATCTATTCAGTGTGGAGTTAGTACTGGCGAGACTCAACAACGCAACTCGACACATGTAGCAACCCGAGTGCGTCATAGACGACGACCTGAAGTTGTCGTACCGCGGCCACTCATTAGGATGGTCGTGATGTGGATTAATAGTGGAAAGGATCTAGCTCATGGTCCAAGTGAACGTACTCTGACAGATTGAGGAAATAAGGGCTCATGCAGCAGGCTGTTGAAGACCCTTAAGGATATGGCTAAAATCCGATATCAGAGGTGCTCTTGTACTCACTCTCGTTCCTTAAACTTCATCTGTTCGTCTAGTCTAGGATACTTCACTGCCTTTCTGATAGGCCCCATCTTTCTTTGTCGGCACCTAGAGACTGTGGTGACCAGAACCAGGATGCTCGTGTACATGGCTGAGAGAGAAATTAAACAACGCACAGCTGACTGCAACTGTTTTCTGTTACTGTCCAAGCCCCCGTTTTTCTTGTCCTGTTTCATATGGACCTCGATCGACAGTTGGGGGCCTGCATCCCACTTTGTTTCTACGACTTTTCTCAGCTTTCATCTCTGCTGATTTACATGTGTATTTTCACAGTGAGAAGGCTGTGTCAGCGCGACTGCGATCTGGACGCTTGGGACAGAAGCCAAGAACACTATCCACAAGGCCAAAGTCATCTCAAGCAAGATATAATTCTTTGTTGATCTAGTTTCCTTCATCAGTGTAGCAAAGGTTGTGATACTAGGCGTTTCCGTACACGAATGATACCTCGATATCCCCCAAAAAATCCTCGAATACCGTTGAGTATTTGAAGAAAACTTTACACACAATTGTGGCATTTTAGAAATCCAAAAACCGCTTATTACCAGTAACCTGTGATGAAATCAGTTGAAACCATTCATTTCTGACGTGCATTTCGACGTCGTTCTTGTTTATTCAATGTAGTGGTTTAAGGTACTGTCATCTTCTCTGGCGCTGTGTATGTGTGAAATCGATTTGTTAATTTTGCAACATTCTGGCCGGATTTTCTGCAAGGCATCGGAATTTCGGGTCTATTTTACGGATTCCCTCCGTTTTGTTGGAGGAATTGTGAAATTATTTGTTATTTGAATATATTCACAATCCTGGTGAGTATATTGATATTACTACTTTGAATCTCTGGTGCGTCCCTCTTTGTGTTAGGAATTTCGAGTACATAAGTCATACGCCTACCTAGTTAATGCAATGCACCAAGGTTTGAAAGTTCCAGAGATGCATTTCGGCTGTTCCATAATCAACTAGCAAATCCGTTGTACTCATGAATATCCGGTGAAATGTGCGTAAAATATGCCTAGGAATGTCGTGAAAGCAGTAAATCCTCCCGTTTTGACGATCTCTACCGATTACAAGCTACTTGCGATATTTAAGTAGCTCAAGAAATGGCGCAAATGGGTTGAACAACAGCTGACCTGATTTGCAATTAAGGGAATATTGATAACTCAAGCTGTAATGCGGCCGTTGGTTTGTTCGCTTGCCTGGGAAATTTGGTTGCAGACGTCTCATCACCAGTCTGGATGACATAATCAGTGCGCTGAGATTGGAAGCGCACTTCAACCTCAGCGCACTGATGATACCGTATATATCATATGACATATATCATGTAACACATGTCACATATCTGCTAAAAATCAAGTGTAATCCCAAAATTTTGTTGTTCATGTTGTTGTTGATTGTGCGTACAACTACTAAGGTAATACTTGGTACATGGCTCCAATGTTGTTTGAACGCAGTAGCTCTCTGGGTGTGTCAGCCATCTTGTTGCAGTTTACCGATGGAAAACAACAAGCGCGCTTACCTTAATTTACGGTGAACTGGGGATACTTTCAGGATAAACATCAAGAGGGGAATTAAAACACTGCCGCGTTTTAAGAGCCGCCTTTATCAACTGCGGCCTTGCAAACTCTGATCATCGTATCCATGGTACATGTAAATGACTATACACATTATTCAGCATCCAAGAATGTCTAACCAACAATTTTCAGTCCCGAGGATGCTTTCGTGCCCATAAGCTAATATGCACAAATATTCATATCGGCGTCCTCGTTCAGCAGCTTGAGATAGAGGGTTTTCCATGAACATTAAAAAGCTAATAGTTTGTCTCCCGCACTATAAAGGAGTTTAATTGCCTAACTTTTGGGTTTTCACACGCTGAACCAAAGGGAAACCAAAAATAAATAATTAAAAAATCGTTCAGCTGTAACACCCTTTCGGTGCGTAGCTGCCATGCCACCCAAAGGAAGCACAAGGTCTGGGATACTGCCAGGTTGCCCAAGCCTAGACAGGCGAAGTCGAAATGCAGAGGTCAGATTCAAACCACGGACCTCGCGGTCAGTAAATTCGCGCTCTAACCACAGAGCCATCTCGCCCAAGTGAAAACAATATCAACAGTGGATTTTTAGAATTCGATGTATTTGGTGACCTTGGAAATTGGCGCAATTAGACTTATCACAGTAGCCAAGAGACCGCTTGAATACAGTCAGACTAATATTGGCACTTATGGAAGTCTCAACGTCGGAAACGTCACAGTTTGAGAGATGATGCCTTTCGGTTCAACATTCGTAACTGGCTCGCATACACTTTCAGTTGTTATGTTTCAAGACCCCGCGCGCAGAGTGGCGCGCGCCTCTTGACCGCTCTTTGGCTGAAATTCCCCAGCTGTTTGCCTGACATCCCTCACGGGTCGTGAGTTTCATTTGTATACCGTTGTGCCTGTTCTACTGACTGCTGCTCTGGCCGTTCATTACTGTCCCGTATAGCCCAACAGATAGTAACAGTTTGCTGTTACTGTCCCATCCACTCCTTGTCAGAGTCCTGCTATCTGCGTCAGGTTTGCTGTCCCAGTTTCCCCTGCGATGTCTGAAAATACCCACAAAACAAACGTCGATACCGGCTATCCAGGAGGTACAGTAGGGAAAAAAACCTTCGATAGAATCCGTCCCACTGTCCTTATGCATACCCTATTCTCAGTCAAGATAAACATGGCCGTAGTAGTTAGCTGTTTGAACCAGCCTGGCAAAGCAATTAGTACGGGGTTCCATTAGATCCTCCGCCTCGGGAGCCTAGTTGTGGACGAACAATGAATGTAGCCCGCTTCCCTGGATGAGATCCAAGTGACCCCTCCTACACCTGGGTGGAGATGTCGCAAGAAATAGTCGATAACGAATGTATCTGTCTATCCAGCTTGTCCAAATGGATATGGGTAATTGTGGTGGGCTAGTACTAGGCCTCCGATGGTTTCGTTTTTATTCTCATATTCATTATAAGGTCTCATCTGAACAAATAGGCCTGGTGTTGCACCAGTTAAGCACTAGTGTTCTCACGCCCATGTTACTGTGAATAATGACGACCGGGACATCGATGATGTGTGACAGTGAAGCTCTTAACATGTGCTCAAATTTCCTCAGCGTACAGTGTTCCTGCATTGGTTAGAAAGTCTAGTGTACGCAGCCGTAAAGCAAGGGAATTTACACCTGTTTTGATAGTACTACTAAGACCACGCTGGAGAATCATAAAGTTTGCGTATTGCAAAACTGACCATGTAGTAGGTATTGTAGACGAGCGAGAGCGTCTTCAGGTTGAAATGAGACTGAAGAGACACAAAACGAGGCAGATGGAGTTCTGAAAAGGAACCAAACGTAAAGAGTTAACTTGAGTGAATGAGCACACAGAAATCACGATATGGAATTTACGCTTCAATCGACCACAATCCCATAGCAAGCCTACAGAGGGATGAGCCGAATGTGGGTTCTAGGTATCACTTTCGGTGGCTGCTTTCTGAAACCTAAATGAAATAGCATAAATATAAGTTGATCTTTATTGTTGCTCCCGGTCCCAGGTGACACGTGACATTTCAAACCAAGTGAATTGATTTTTGTCCACGAAACAAAGACCATTTTCGCGTTATCTGAAGGGACATGAAGACAGTGAGGTTTGAGGACAACGTTCCGGATAATGAGAAAGCCCCGAAATCAAGTCACGAAGAAAAAATGGAACCGACGGACGATAGTGAGAGTATTTCATCTGCACAAAGTGAGAAAAGCAGCAAGTCCAGTGAGTTCATGCAACTCAGACCATCAAAAATCAACTTGAATGTGGGTTTCCCAAGTAGCTATGCTACGCAGCTGATGAAGATTACGGCGAAATCAGAATACGAGCAAGAACAGAAACATATAGCACAAAGCTGGGAAGCAATTCGGCGTAGTCGTGTGTGGCGCGAATCGATGATGCTCCCCTCCAAGGCCGCGCGTGTTACACCTCTGCTCCCTCTTCCCAACTTCGTGCGAAGCCTGCTACACGAACTTCAGCTGGTCTTCTTAATGTGCCAGTTGATCAATATTATTTGGCTAGCGACCAAACTGGATTGGCGAGGACGACTTCGTGGCCCGTTGGATAAGTTACCAGGCTATGTGATGCACCGGATGCCCTGGCTACCTGGACAGCAAGAAATGCACAGCCGTGTTATGGGACTGATTGCTCTCATCATATGTGCTTATTTCCCGTCAGCATTGATTCACTTTGCATTCGTCCTAGACGATCTGCCGGACGAGTAAGTTACAAATATTTTTGTAGGATGTGTGGACCAGTCCTACCGCTCTCTCAACATTTTGACTGTATTTTAATAGAGCTTGCACAGAAGCGCAGGTGGCAGTAACTTTCGGTGGTTAGAAGTCTTTCTTCCAAAGCTAAGAACGACGGAAAACCAGTTATCCGAAAATGACTGATCGGACAGTCCCTCAAGTTTGATAAGAGGTACGCAACCCGTCTTTCTTTAGAATTTAACTAACTACTGAATTAGCAGGAGTTGGGTTGATCACTAAACAAATTGTCCAGAATCCACAGTAAAACCGAGTACTGTCGATTATATAACTGGACACTTGTCCTCCCCCACAGGTTCGCAAATGCACTTTTCGAAGGTCTTTTATCCAGTTTTTATGTGTGAAGGAATGCATGCCATAGTTGTCGTGTTGATCTAACGGAGATCCTCTGGGTAACCTATGCACAACTGGATGGTAGCTATTTAGGCTACTCCTGTCAGCTTCCACCGCCTGACGGTATGGACATTGACTGTACTCGCTGTGCAACCGCCAGAAAAAATCACAATCCATCAACTCTCCTATTCCTCCGGAGCAATTTGACAAAGGACACCTCTGAACTGGGTTATGACTGAATTTCTGTGCATTACGATGAGTTCAGACCAACACCAGCTTTTCGGGGCCACACAGTATTTTTACCTCAAATAAAACTAAAACGGCATGGTTCCCGATGAACGTATGTGTGCTTGTGCGGCTCAGTTATGCACCTCATAAATGCACGGTTCCTTTGTAGTGACCATCCTAAAGGATCGATCAAAAGTGGTCTGTTCTGGAGATTGCTTTCTTTATAGACATACAGGTATGACTACAAAAAGTCAAGGGGGAGCAAGTATAACACAACTGCGCAAAACATCATATGGCTCAATCATGTTAAATCGTGGAAACCGCCCGAGTTTCTGACTGTATGACCGTTGATGGGACCAGCCAAAAGCGGCCACGAGTGGCCATCAATCTATAGGTAGCTTAGAGGGAAAATAATTTCATAAGATGAGTGAAGCTTCCATCTGAGAAGTCGTCACTCAAGGAGCCCGCCAGTGCGTCACCACGTGATGAGAATTCCGTAACTGAAGGGTGGGTGGCGCTAAATCCTACCTAAGTGAGAGTTAACCAGTGTTGATCAGCCGATCATGGCCGAACGGTTAAGTGTTCAAACTACTAGCCGGGAGGACGCGGGTTCGAGAGTCCCTGGAATTTCGTGAAATACGTGCTGCCGATGATTCCCAAAATGGATGAAAGAGCTGTACAATGCTTCTCGGCTTCTTCAGACAGATTGGCTTGACTTACAGAACGAAATCTCCATCAGAAGTCACTTCATGTACCAAAAAAGGGGGTTGAGGAGATCGACCGAAAGCAGTCGCTGTGGCGGTGTGATGCATGTACACAGTAAGGTTACTGTTAGGGAGATATCAAAACTGATGTGACTTGGGTCAAAACTAGTAAGCCTATCAGGTTACTTCACATGTGTGAACACCGGGACCAAGAGTGGATTCGCTGAATAAGTTCAGGGACAACAGGACCTCGGGCACAGCCTACGGTATATAGTCTGGGGATGACCGCAACTATTACCTAAGGTTTGCTTTCTAAAACCTTGTGCCAAAAAACAAGATGCTTGTTTGTTGAAGGCTGTTCACTTTCATTTCCGGCTTAGAACCGAACTGCAACTCGTCCGGAAGGCTCAACAGAAGCGCCAAAAGCAACAGTCACTGAGGAAATCAAGAAGATGGTCCTGGGATCCACGGTTCGATCAGTTTCGTAGGCCACGTCGTCGTCAGTGGGCTACAGTGCTCCACCTCACGATACTCATGACTGTGATGGTCTTCGGCATCGTTATATTGGCCAGTAAGTTGTTGAACTGTCGTACGAGCGTGCTTGCACCGAAAAGCACAATAAAGGTATAATTCTGAATTATCATGTTAGGCCGATGGGTACAGCTCTCTTTAAGAGTGTGGGGCCATTTGCTGAAACAGCTGTTCAACACACGAAGATAAGTTCACCTCGTTCTAAACAAGGCACAAAGAAAAACAGTCAACACCGATTTGTAAGCATAATCCAGAACAAAGGTGGAATTCGTTTTTTCTACACAAACGTGTCGGTGGACACGGAACCTTTGCTACCTTCCCCTTAGTGTTCTTCTTATGCTTAATTCCTGCTTTTGTTACGGGATACGGGGAAAACTATTGCCTTAAGCAGTACAAACAAGTGACTGCGTTGGAATGTTGGTTCTTTTGACAACTAAGTGAGACATATCAAGAACTTTCAGTGGAGCCAATGTCATCAGCACTGTGGGATTATTGACAAAAACCGGGGTTGAAAGGAGACCGAAGTTGCCAAACATGTCGGCAAAAGGGGGTAAGGATGCAATAAAAGCGGATTACTGATGGTACCAAGCAGGTTGTCTGCAGCGACTGGTGGCTGGGTCGTTCGAAAACGGTCGCTCTAGAAAGGTGGTGTTGTACGATGCACTAGTTGAGGAATCAAACGTATCTGAATGTGCACATGGCATTTACTCTTAGGGAGGAAACAATTATAGCTGGTGATGTGAACAAACATTCTAACTAGCTATTGCGAATAAGTCCATCAAACGGTAGAATTCCTGCGTCATGAAACACGGAGCTCCCCTATTAACTCTCTCCAAATAGTTGTTGAATTCGACCAGAACATTTTGTATCCACTTCAGTGAATAGGCATAGCAGCGGGCTGTGTCACGGTTCAACCCTGCGGTAGCTCGAGGGCAAGCCTAGCACAAATGCGTGGAGTGAATAAACATAAAACCCCATCGGAGCTTGGCAAGGTGCATCAGCTGAGACCTCCTCAGACGGTCAGATATCAATTTGAAATTGGCGTACCCAAGCCGTTCAGGACTGACATGGCCAATCCGTCGGACCAAACCGAATTGCTTTTCTGTTGATAACAATAGTCAACTTAATCCAGTAAATTTATTCTCGCACACAGGTGATTTCAATTATTATACACAGTACGGCAGGTGGACGGAAACGCTCACACAGTGGCTGAGGGAACTGCAGCGCAACTACTACATCAGCTGGACATCGGCAGCAACACAACCGAGGTGGGATATGGATCCCGTTAACACACTGGATACCATTCACGTCACCTTTCAATGCTGTGGCAGCAAAGGCGGTCGTGAAGCCTACAAGGAATGGTGGCAGTCAGATGTAGTAAAACCTGACCGTGGCACGTCCAGCGTTAGAAATGTGTAAGTTCAACACGTACACCACTTTGATCACTATGCCCACTTAACACGATTTTCCTGGTCCAAGATTTTAGGTTGCGACAGGCAAAAAAAAGATCCACCATACATATTCGCCTAACTTTGACATTAACTACTTATCATGCCCCATTTAGGTGGCACTAACTAAGGATATTAATTACAGCTTAACTTGCGCCGCAGGACAAGTGACAAAATTATGCGGGTAGTATTTCTGAAGTGGATTTCGTACTTTTTAACTTTAAAGTTGCAGCACCGATCGCGGGACATTGTACGGCCCATCAAGTTGAACGAGCAGAGCGAAAAAGCATCAGTCACATAATCAGCCCTTTCAGTCATGACCGTGCTCACTTTTGGGGAAGACGTCAAGAACATTGCTATTCGAGTGCACTTGCCAACAAGTTGTGTCCGAGACCATAAACAATCTTAGCGGATTTCAGTATGAAGAAAAGTGTAAATGTATCTGGACTACTTCGCAGACAGTTGAAGAAAACGGACTTCCTGCGACTGGCCTTCGCTAAATACGCGATTCTCAACTCAGTCAGTCGGCTAAGCGTTGGAGGCGATGACACAGAGGGGAGGTACGCAGTGAAGGCAACAGCTTTGTTGCAGAATCGCCATTAGCTGCGTGATATAGCCATATCTGTCATGGTCACTAGGCACTGGTGTGTCACAACATTCCTGTAACATCATCATCATCATAGACAACACAACATCAGTCTTCAACACTGATGCTTCGCTGCCGTACAACCATAATTTAATGAAAGACTTGCTGTGAAAAAGGATAACATTAGATGAGGAAGCGAGATAGCCTAAGACCATTAGCCTACACCACTAGGGGCTTCACCACATTTTTGAACAATACGGATGGAAGGTCATCCGAACCAGGAGCGCGGTAGCGCTCCAGGGCACGCATACAGTCAAAAACCTCCGGATGCGTCGTCCAGGGTTCTACATCAGTTGTAGGATCCAAATGAGTGGAAGCGGGTGGCTACAAGGATTGTTCAAAGTGCTTCGCCCAGCGGTCGAGGCATCCATTGCTGAAGATGATCACACCTTGATGGTTTTGCTAACAGGCGGTTTCCGTGAGCTCGTCGCACGGATCAACTGAAATAATCTTCGGACATTCCCCGTTTTCCGGGCCTCTTCTCTCTCCTCAACAGATGTGGCATGACGGTATCGTTAACTGTAGGTGTCATGGTTGTAAGTGGGCTGGGATACTGCCAGGACACCCACACCTAAACAGAAGGACGATTAGGGTCCTCAACCAAGGCCTTTGGCTCAAAAGCATGACCGCAAGACAGCGGTGTTTAGTAAGAAAGGGAAATATACCACCATTTCTAAAGAGCAAGTCGCAACGCATGTTACAACCCCCAATCTGGAGGGCCAGGAGGCCGTGTTTGTTAAAACTTTGGCAATTGATCAACTTGGTATGAGAGAGAGACTCTGTGAGTTTCGCACGGACACCTCCCAGTATAGCTTAATGGGTTACGGAGACACACAAACCATCACACCACAGTAAGGTCCAATCTCTTCATGACGGGCATTCCTATAACGAATCGTAATGTCCTCTTTTCATCTAACCCAGTAAGACCGATATTCCTGGCTGCATACAATGAACCTCAAGTTCGCTGATATTGTTCCACATCTGAACCCCAGCTGAATGCAATACAGCAAAGACCTAACGAAGTCACGGTACTTCCTCATCCCATAACAAGTTACCACAAAACTGTTGCTAGAATATGTACATGCCGCTCACAAGTACCGCTGAAACAGAAAACATATGGGCGGCATAAGATTAAATCCATAGAGACCGGCGACCCGGCAGGAGGGACAGTCAAGAGTGACCGGGAATGTATTTCACTTTCGGCCCTAGTATCGAAAATTCCGTAGTGAGGAGACCGGACACTATCGTGATGCGTACCCCAATAACCTATTGAGCTGTAAAATGGATCCCCATTCAGCATTCACAGAGTCTCTCCTACCAGGTTGGTCAATGGATGGAGCTGTGACACACAGTATCCTGGTCCTCCCGATTGGTGGTTAGAACAAGTGTGGCAAGTTGTTCCATAAAATTTGGGCTACTCGAGTGATATTAAGCCGAACATCGCCGCCTGGCGGTCAGGCTTTTGAGCCAAGGGTTTTCGTCCTTCTTGATAGGTTTGGACGCCCTGACAAAATCCCTGCCCACATACAGCAGGGTAAAACCATAATCACAAGCATTTCGATCGCTGAACTAGATTTGCTCCATAACAGCTTACTCCTGGGTCTCAGCGACAAACTCGCTGTCAATGAGCCTTTTATAACCCATAAATTCGTCCAAATCTACCAATATTTTCAGAACCCAATCGCGGTACACTGAAAAGTACAGTATCACCGGTGACTGGAAGCGGTTAATCCCATTCAGTTGCTGTCAGCTGCGCCTCAACGCGTCATGTGACCACACTGAGGGAAAGAGTCCCGACCATTTCTATCAACGAGGGTGTGTTGCACCGATTATCGAACTGACTATCGTTCCGTGGATGAAAATGGCTGGCGGTACGCTGGCCTTAGTGTTGGTCTTGATGGTAAGTTAGTAAGGGATTTCTAGCACCTCCGTTACGGTGGTTGTCTTATTGTGTAGATACAACAATGTGGTAGAATCTTCTAGCAAACAAGATAAGGTGGCCCGAGACGGGCCACATCAATGGTTAGAGACATTGTCAGACATGACCCAGTCGCGCCCTCAATGGCGCTCGTGCATCCAAGCTATTGCCTTCAATGCATAGCTCCCTTCCCAATCCCCCCACTTGACAGTCCACTGACAGTGCTGTATTTACGCACCAATTTACCAGCTCCCGCTTCCAAAACGCAGCTACCTACCCCACCTCCCCAAATCATCGGTGAACGAAACTGTGGCAGCTACAACCACTGTACGACAAGTACGCGGTTCTTACAGCTGACAATGATGATGGTGATAATCAGAACTCGCCAGTCGCGAATCGTTAGTGCAGCCTGGAATACCCTACTTTCGCATATTCACTTAGCTGTTCCTTAAGGAAGGCACTTTATGTGCGCTCTGCAGATTGTCCTACTGTGTTGAAGAGGCTAGCATAAGGTCTCTACCATTAAATCCAGCGTTTTCTCCACCGAAGATGAAATGTCCTCCGACCTGCGGCGTTGCAGAACTAGTATCAACAATGACGTGGTCCTCATGCGTTTTTTTGTTTGAATTTCCCCCAGTAGATGAGCCAAACCTACTAGCCGTTTCAATTCAGTCCACCATAGCGCTTTTCCTCCGGTCATGCCCCCTCAATCAGTCCAGTTCTATACCAGAGCATCTAGGAGGAGAAACAGCGAGACGATTATCACGTTGGTTTCGATGTTAGAGATTCGTTCTACATACACTCAAGTATTGTATTCCGCCTATCTATTGTCTGAAAACATTAGTGCCTGGGAGCAAAAACTAATCAGTAGCATTTATGACAGTGCTCAAATATCAGAGACATTTTTTTTAACATGACTGCACCCTAGGACGGTGTAACCCCACCTGATAGCATGTAATCACTATTTTCTCGTGGACACGAAGGTCATGCAAAGCTTTTCATCTGGTCCTAGATACCTCAGCTCATTTTGTACCTGAGCATCATTCAACCTCGAGAGGTTATTCGGCAATTCCTACGAACCAGGGCGGAAATCCATCTGTTCTTTGCCTACTGGGGCCAGGTTGTCAGGGAGACAAAGCGAGAGGCACGAAAGCTATCCGTAAGTTTTACTACTGTTCCCGTTCTCGATAGACGTGGGTGATGGTTATCAAGTCAAGCACGTGCGTTTCCGTTACAATGGATTGTACGAAGTTAAACTCCATATAGTTCGACCGACGAGGATTCAATTTTCCACTGAACAGACCGGTGAGGCTGAGACGATAAGAAAATCGTTTCAGCTACTGGACAAAATAAGGCTCCGAAGGCTACCATTAAGGGTGATCAAGACAAATACAGTTAGCATCTACCCAAACAAGGACATTTTAGAGAACAGTGTATTCAGTCCTACAGCTGTGAACCTCCATTCGTTGCGTTCAGCCCCACCGTCCCGTTTCGACGTTCTCTTACAGTTGCCGAAGTGTTACCATGCCCTTGTGCTACGAAATATCACCAGGGCCGGAGTAGGTTCCGGTGGCATTATTCAAGAATGATGATGGAGCTTGGTGCTGTATCTTAAAGCTTGAAGATCAGAAATTACTCTGGACAGCTACTACAAAACAATTGCGATGCCTTTGGAAAAACTGACTTCTCCTAACAAGGATATAGGTCCTATGTCGGTTGTAGCCTACATGATACCTAACTGTCACAAGACAGGTCGCGGAACGTAACTTCGAGACAGGTAAGGGGTATACTGAATACATTTCTACCTATCGGGCGCTCTAGCAGCACCACGCATGCCGTAGACGCACGATGGACACAGTTATTTCCCCGCTTCCTAATTACTTGATGAGAAATATGGTCTTCAGGGGTGTGCGAATAATTATCGTGTGCTTTGGTCACACTTTCTATGAATAGAGGTCTACAGTGAACCGTCCAAAAGATTTCTTGAGAACAGCGGAGTCCTCCAGGACTTATTGTTGCCGTTACGGTGCTCATTCCTTATAACGAATGCCATTCGAAAACACTCAGACCGACTTTTACTCCACGCTATTGCTTGTTTGACGAGAGAAAAATTCACTTTTTAAACAAACGAATTGCTAAAACAAACACGGTGATTAACCGAGTAGCTTGTCAATGTTCCGCGAAAAATCTTCATTGACACCAGATTAACATATCCAAAAAGGTTCGCTTATGTGTCGTACATGTGCCCTGAACAAACTGCTAAACTGTAAGGGGTTAGAAAGAATGAGAACTATTGCGACATAAACACTGACCAAGAAGAGTTGAAGAAATTGTAGATCGCAACATGTCGAACATCCGGACAAGTATAGACGGATTGTCCCTGTTCGCACTTTGAACAGGTCAAGCTGTGAGAGTTCCAACTGATGAGCAATACGGTTTATTTTTCAAAGTCGTAGCTAGGCCTTTTTTAGAATTTTTGTCATCATCCCTCACATTCGATTCCAGCTACAACTGGAAAAGATGCAAAAGCAACGTGAACGGATTGCTGCATTGGAACGAAAACTTCATGAACCAAGAGAACCCGGGGACGCGCCAACTAAATTAGCATATACCATGGAAACTACTGCCGGAGAATTACGGGGCGAGGGAGAGGAGGAGATACAGGAACCACGACGAGGGGATACAATGCCAAGACGCAGTGTGGTATTGTTCATGCGCGATTCGCTTCATCCTCCAATAAGACGAAGTACGGAGACGCAAATTGACTTGGAAGACACCACTATCTCCGGCTCCCGTTCGACATCCACGGGACGAAGCAGCCTGCCCAGTGGCCAAAATGAGAGTACAGCACCAACTGTTGAAAGTACAGAGTCTACCACAACCACAACGTTGGCGGCAAAAAAGCCACAAAGTAGCCCCACCAGTTCGAGTGAATCGACTGGAGGCCAATCAACTGTTGAAAGCGTACAACCAGCGCCACCATCAACACCATCACAACAGCGGAAGAAAACGACAACCTCAGGTAGTGGACAACCGAAACCCCTAATATGGCGATACTGACGAAACACTTAGTGAAAATCATACAAGTCTATTGCTCATTCTATGTAACTGACGTTGATGTTGCATCACGTTATGTGGTCGTTTCATTAAAGCGAATGACCTTAATACGGAGTTTATCTAAATATCGCCAAACTTTCTGCTCGATTGTTATGGGGCCAGACCTGTTCAATCCAGTCTATTTTTTTAGATGAACCAAGAGCTGATTCACAATGGCTGCGACTGTCTAAATGATTGGGCACGTGAAACACGAAAGCTCAGACGAACATTTACAAAGTCCGGTTGAAAATTGCTTGTTACTCGCGACTTGAGCAAAAGAGTCTATTCGAAGTCAAGTTGTATGAGGCATGATGCAGCATGAATGTTTTAGGCATGTAGACAGAGACTCCAAACAAAGAGAATATTTAAGCAACTCTGTTTGGACGCCGTAAAATGTTTATCCAAGGTAGTCGACAGAAGAACGATGACGTGTTTTAAACGCTCTTCCAGCATGTGCAACATGAACGAAACCGTGTAACTGCGGTAGAGTCGTATCAAACTGTTAGAAGACTAATCAAACACAGCACGACGTAGCTCAGCGTTGGGAACACGGTTCTCCTACCACGTGTGTGTAACGCTACGTGGACATATATGACCGAGAGCAACTAATCGTCTTCCGCCCTCTGAATAAAGCGGTAGAGTTTTGTATCTACACGATAACGCTGATCTCACTGCAGCACTGTGCATTCACTGACAAGATAGTACCATGCCGATGCGATAAACGCTTAAATTGAAGCAAGGACGAACGGGTTTTCCCCCATCCTAGCAATCACTTTTTGGTAACGCTGTCAACAGATGTGATACGACTACGCACGCAGTTGGGTTTCAACAAACAAATGGGGAGGTGCACGTCCAATGTTGAAGTAGAACCCTGTACTTTATTGGTGCATCCAATAACTTATTAGGTGGACTTATCATTTACTGTACTTTGTCTTTTTGAAAGGGCCTGAATCGGGCGACACGAAATCTTCCGCATCCTCCAAGTCCTTGAGGTTTTCTCCGGGTGGTAGACAACCCACGCGATTCCACTGTAATCATTTCTATTACGAAGTTGCAAAGAATGAAGAGAGGGAAAACCTGTGGAACACCACTTTTGGTAGTGAACTCAGTAGAACATTGTCCGCAGACCTTTACACGACCATGTATGTTGGATGTAGTGAGCGGAGGAGTGAAATGAAGATTTTGGGAGTGTCTGTGTCTGTCCCCGTATTGCGAGTAACCGTATTACGGGGCGGTCTGGAGGTGAAGTCGTACTGTCCTCTGCGATAGGAGTGTGAAGGCAGTAAGGCGTTTCCCCCAGGCGACCAGCATGTCCATATTTATGGAAGCAGCGATGCTGCCTTCCCCCGAGGAAGAATGGGTTAGAAAAGGTCGGCCCTAAAAACCGCACACTCCGATCGCCCAATGGTTGACCGTGACCGCCGGCGCATTATTCAATACGGTCGAAATACTTTTAAAACCAAAGAGTCCGGTGCTGCTCAAAAGGCACCTGTTGTGCGCAGCCGCATCAGGAGTGAGACAGTAATGCCCTACTCCCTGCGCCCCCGGGCCAGGCCGGCCCCCTACAGCCAAGTAGGTCAGACTATTAAGTCATTGGCTCCGGGAAGGGTCCCCCAAGAGAACCCTAACAACCGCTGTCTCGCGGGCCAGACTCTTGGGTCAGAGGCTAGCGGCAGGGTCCCCGAACAAAACCCTACATCCTCCCATTGCCTTGTGGGTCAGACTTTTGAGTCAAAGGCTCAAGGTGGGGTACATTAACTAAACCCCCTTCTTCGGCCTGGGCAACCGGGAAGTATCATTTGCCCTTGCAGCTCTTCGCTCAACGGCCTTCTCGCTCACTCTTCCCCAACCCATCGTAAAATGCAGTGCAATCAACCCATCTGCCGATCCCCTAGCCACTGTTCCGTGTCTCGACCGTCGCCCAGAAAAATAAACCGAAATAATCACTACTAACCTCAAAAGACCAGATCCACGTTGCAGCCTTTAATATCCGTACTCTATGTCAAATTGGGCAACAGGCATCCCTAGCTGAAACCTTGCTTTCCCTCCCTATCGATGTATGTTGTGTCTCCGAAGCACGAATACAAGACCCCACTTCGGTCGTACTCCTCAAGCCGCTTAGGACGAGCCCAGATGTTCCACATTTCACTCTTCGGGTATCCGCAATGGCTCGTGGTATCTACGGTGTGGGAGTTGCACCCAGCCCCAAGGCTGGAAGCGCCTTACTGGACTGGATCCCAGTAAACAGTCGCCTATGCGCTGTGCGGTTGTCTGGCTCAGTTAAGATTAACGCAGATCGATGCGGTAAACGGTGTTTGTTTGTCGTATCAGCATACGCCCCAACAGATAACAGTTCTGAGACTGAGAAGGACCAGTTTTATCAAGATCTGTCACGACCGCTTCGGTCAGCAAGAAGGACGGATATAGTAATCCTAGCGGGTAATATGAATGCCCAAGTTGGACGACTAAGTCCGGAAGAAGCACAGTTGGGTGTTAGATTCGGATTCGATGCTGAGCGTACGGAAAATGGGGAGCGGCTTCTTTAGTTGTGTGCAGATCATCGTCTGTTCCTGGCTAGAACGAACTTCCAACACAAATGCTCACACCGAGTTAATTGGAGGTCACCTACCACAAGACAGTCGTGGACTCAATTGGACCATATGGCTATCAGTTACCGATGGAGAGCCTCAGTTAAGGATTGCCGTTCCTTCTGGGGTACGCAACTGGACTCTGATCACGCCATCCTGTGGGCCCGCTTAGCACTTCGCTTTCCGCCAGCACTACGCGTGCCAAAAGAGGGCAGCTCCGTTCATCAACTTCGACAAGTTTCAGTAGCTGAAGAGTATCGAGCCGATCTGGCTAGAAAGCTACTGGAAACTCACAGTCATGTGGACGAAGAAGATTGCTCGGAGGATGAATAGAGGCGAGTTAAAGAAGCAATGCTCTCAGCTTTCAGAACTGTTTGTCCAGCCCATCTGACTCGACTCAATGAACACTGGATATCTTCGAGATCAGCAGATCTTATTGCTGCCAGAAAGGCCATACCAGCAACTAGCGACTGTGATGGCGCACGCAGATCCCTAAAATACCGGATAATCAGGAGCTTAAAGAATGACAGAGAACGATGGTGGATTTCAAAGGCCCAGGAGATGGAGAAGGCTTTCGCTGCAGGCAACAGCTGCGCCCTGTTTCAACTGATTCAATCAGCGGGTCAAAAGAAGACAGGTGTCAGTGAGACAATATGCGAAAAAGACGGAACAGCAATTCACTCCCTCAATCGCCGTCTTGAGCGGTGGGCTGAGCACTTCCAAGAACAGTTCACCTGGTCTCCTTCAACACAACCGCTGGAAGAACCAAGCGGGCCCGAATGGAACATTGACACAAGCCCACCATGAACAACCGAAATCCAGCGTGAGATATCAATCCTGAAGCGCGAAAAGGCACCTGGCCCGGATGGTCTACACCCAGCACTCTTCAAAGAAGGTGGCGAAGTCCTGGTGAACGGTCTGACAACGATACTGTAGAAGATTTGGAATGAAAACAGAATACCAGCGGAATGGAGCTCCTCGACCGTCATCCCAGTTTTCAAAAAGGGAGCAAGAATGTTATCCGAAAACCACCGTGGTATCAGCCTGATATCCGTCGCATCTAAGGTGCTCTGTGACATTATTCTGCGCAGGTTGATGGATTATCGGGAGACAGATTCGTGAGAATCAAGCTGGGTTTCGCCCTGGTAGAGGATGCATCGACCATATCTTCACCTTGAGACGAATTCTTGAACAGCGCCACTCCTTCAGACGGCCCACCTTAGTCGCTTTTCTTGATCTGAAAGCTGCTTTTGATTCTGTCGATCGTCAGCAACTTTGGCAGTGTCTGGCGATCAAAGGTGTCCCTTTCAATTTTCTATCCCTTATGAGGGCATTGCTCTCCTTGTTTCAGATCCTTCCCAAATGCAAACGATTTTAAATAACCTAAATAACTCTGCTGCACTGTTTGGCATACGCTTCACACCTGCAAAGTGTAAAGTGCTGCTACAATACTGGGTGGGATCAAACCCACACCTCATGCTTGCAGGTGAGCCAATCGACGTGATAGATAAATTTGTTTACCTGGGCAGTTGCGTAGGTTCCGGTGGACTGGCTGGAGATGAGATTATTTCTCGAATCGGTAAGGCCAGGGCAGCTGTTGCCAACCTCCGACACCTATGGCGCCGACGTGACGTCAGTTTGTCTGTCAAGGGAAGAGTTTATACTACTGTGGTGCGATCTATACTGCTTTATGGATCAGAAACGTGGCCCCTACGCGCAGAGGACACACGGAAGATGTCAGTGTTTGATCATCGGTGTCTCCGAAGCATTGGTCAGGTCTGGTGGGAACATCGGATTAGCAATGCCGAGGTGCGCCAGATGGTCTTAGGAAGAAGGAACTCTCGCGCGACAGATGAATTACTCACGCTTCATAGGCTGCGCTGGTTAGGACATGTGCTCCGCATGCCAGAAGACCGCCTGCCTCGAAGAGCTCTCTTCGCCCAGCCCTATGCTGAGTGGAAGGGACCGAGAGGTGGGCAGTGTATGACCTGGCAACGAAGTACGAAAACACTAACCAGTAAACTTAGTCGGGTGGGCAACTGCCGCCTCCCTGGATGGGGACCCCGGGACTCAAATCACCAGTGGTTAATGACTTTGGCAGAAACGGCCCAATCGCGCGGTCAGTGGCGCTCCTGTATCAAAGCTATCGCCTTCAATGCGTAGCTACCCAATCTCTGAACAAACTGCACATTCCTTCGCCTCCAAAGCTGGTTGTACGTTCCACATACCCGTTTTCCGGTGATCGAAACTGTAGCAGCTGGAACCAATGTGCCTATGGTACACGGTTTATAGTTGATAAATTGAATTGAATTGACTGTGTTGGCTAGACAGGGTTACACAGAAGGAATCGACTGAATAAGGAGTTAATTGCGGATTATGGAAGAAGATACTTGTTGGTCGTCTGCAAGTAGGACGATGTTCAAGTTGTCGAAGGGTGAACACGTAGCCAATATGTCCACGAACGCACACATAAGCGCCTCTCTACGCTTCTTACAAATGACCAGTGAGGAACAACATGGACCAGGTCTCTTGTTTCCTCTTAAAAATTAGAGTTCATGACGAACTAAGAGCTGAGAGGTTGTCTAGTATATCACACAGGCCGGGGATGTCAACCTTGTTCTTAAAGCGGAAGGCCAACTGAACTGATCATTTGTTCATCGCTCTATACGGTGACTTTTAGAATGGATAACATATCCATCTTTTTTTGGATTAGTTGTAGGTGTTTTTCCGTTTCTCGATATGGATAGTGTTTCTGTGGCGATTGAATTATGGTCAGAATAAACCCGTCTTTATTATATATATATTTGCTAGAACTGTTTTTTGAGGTACTTTAAACGATTTGGCGGTTCTTGTTCCGAGTTGAGGAGCAGATCCTCGGGTCACTGACAGAAAACGATGGTCAACTGAGTTCATTCCAGAGTCTGGTCCTATTCCCTGCAGCTGTTCCAATGTGAATGAATATTGAACGCATGATCGTCATTGATAGCTGTTGCTATTGCTATCAAGCTGGGCGCGCGGTTCCTTGCGGTTCGGAGGGCATCAGAATGTGTTCTGTGTTAAAAGGCGCTGTTTGCAATAAACAAATCATGCTCCCGCACAACTTAGTGAATCGACTATCACTGTTGGTTCTTGGGACGGTAAGGCTAAATTTACTTCGTCTCTATCAGTCACCTAACCTGAGCATTCACGTCACCAGTCAGAACCGTGCTTTGCCTGTCGGATTCGAAAGTTCGCAACAGCACTTATCTTCGCCGACATTCGTACTGCAATTTGATAAGTCATACAAATAAGACACGAACGATTCGCGTATTTTTGTCACGTCTTGGAAGACTTTGATTATCCCCGCTACATTTACAGTCTGCCGCTCACAGAAACGCGACTCATTATAGCGTCTTCAGCGTTTGGACTCAGGGCGAATCTTGTATTGTGGATGTTACGAAACTCAAATTCATAACCGTCAGATATATTCTTCAAAGCAGCCGGCCAAAACCTGACCAACAGTAAATAGTCATGATCGGCAACTACTCGGCAGCCGCAGATCTGGTAGTCGATGGCATCTCCTGATTTAACTGCCTCAGAAGTCAGTTGTCATAAAGCGAACACTAGATCGGTAACGCAATATGTCATCTCCTCCCTACCGTTAATTGACAAAAACAAACCACAACAAAGTTCGTATGGGGACAGGTTATCGGCCGTAGCTCAATTTATAGAAACTGAAGACAAAACGCAACAGACTAGATAGCTCACCTGGATTATTCACCACATGATAGGAGAGAGCATGCATCACGCACAGACTATCCCACTCAGCAATTACATTTTCTACCACAATCGCATAGTCTTCCAGTTTGGTGACGAACCACTCAGCCGTTTGATGCCGCAACTGGTGCAGACTACCGGATTGTTGTGCGTCTCGCCTAGGCCGATCGGTTATTATCCGCCGGGCGCGGGGAGGTACCAAACCTGTGAATAGCAGATCTAGCTGCCAACTACGACGGTGCGTGAAAGGGTCAAAGTAAGGTCGAAGTACAATATCATGAACGAAATCGGACAGTGGGATCACTCCTGGAGGTTGCCATGGCGGTGGAGAGGACGGTAGACTGTGAAATAAAGACGATCACACAATAAGTTAGTAGGCAGCGTGTTCAAAGATGTAGAAGAAAATGACAGCGGCCGAAGACAGGCTTGTTGCTCACCTGCGTATGCGAATCGCAGAAAGGCAGCCATTACAATCGTACTGCACGCCATCGTGTATAACACCTGCTCGAGATAGCTGGAACAGGCAACAAGGGATACAAAAAATTAAACATTTGATCATTTTCACTATGAAGATGTTCGACAGAATGTCGGTGAGGAAACCGGTTGGCCTACTGTACGTGTGGTGAGTAATGTGAACCTCGAGCACCGCCATGGCTGCCACTAACAGTGTACGCTCTAGTGGGAAGTTAAGGAAGACAACGAGGGATGAATATAACAAACCTGCTTGCGTAAATAACTGAATCAGGTAAAAATTTGCCGCATTCAGAACTAACAGCATCATTGCGTGGGCAGGATGTCGCTTCCTTGATATTTAAGAATAACATGATTACCTTAACCGGTCCTCCGACTCTGGGTCTTCCAGTTGAATGGGTTAATTGGGAATTCCATCGATTCCCTGTAAAGGTTCGGTGAATATGCGAACAACCAACATCAAAATACTATGCGTTGAAAAGCACGTGCGTACTAGGCATAGACGGCAATAGAACGGCAAAATGTAGCGCCCCCTCTCCTGAAGAGATATTGACGAAGAACGGCGCCCCTTCTTAAGAGGCGGCAACTTAGAGAAACTAGCAAACACTGCTGCTTCGCAAACCGAAAAGTGTGGATTTGACCTTAGTGACTTTCAAGTAGGTTCAGAATATGCACATTGGACTGAACCTCAGTATACCTTCGAGTGACTGCTCAATATCAGGTGAATCATTTATTACAAGTGCTTGTCGTCCAACACTATCGGAGTCACCGGAATCAAAATTGAAGATTTTGTGGGGCATTTCATATCGCGTTTTATAAAGGGCACATCGGTCTGCAGTTTCCTTTGTTCATTCATCTTGGATCACGTGGCTGTCATTCTGTTACGCATGCGCCCTAAGTTAGTTTGCTGATACATATGAGTGTGAAACTT
The DNA here is from genome assembly GCA_004794785.1 of Opisthorchis felineus. Taxonomy (NCBI): domain Eukaryota; kingdom Metazoa; phylum Platyhelminthes; class Trematoda; order Opisthorchiida; family Opisthorchiidae; genus Opisthorchis; species Opisthorchis felineus. The sequence goes on from SJOL01007149.1 coordinate 287,756, forward strand.
GATTTCAAAGGAAGCTTGCGTGAAGCTAACACGAGAGTACGCGTTACGATTCCCTAAAGAAGAAACCAAGACTTATATCCTGCGGAACCAAAAAAGCAGCTGCAGTCAAATCAGGGAAACTGCACTGAGTCGACCGGAATGTTTCCGTCACCATCTCTTTCGTACTGCAGTTACACATCTGCAGACATATGGGAAAGTTATAATGTGTCATGAACAGAGGGTGAATTCGCCTAACGGAACATAATCGACGACAAACGTGCCCATATCAGAGAGAAGAATTGCCATAGGACGCTTGCCGTAGAGGCTAAAAGTGCTCCCATGTGAAAGGTCATGGATGCTTCGGTAGAAAGACTTCAAGGCTTACAAAACATTCGCCTAGCAATACCGTGGTGATGAAATCCAGAAATCCACACAGTAATTATGGGATCACTGGTTCCCAGAATAGACGGCAGTAAGCAGGATAAGGATGGAGATAATAGTCGTGGAACTTGAGGCCACACTAAGTACACGACCGATTTATCAAACAGATAGGAGAGAATCAATGAAAACTATACCGCCAGAGATGATTAGTGGAATGAAGATGAACTTTTTCCATATATAGCCACGTGCAGGGTAACTGCGGTAGCGTTCAGCTAACAGTCGCGAATCCACTCAAACCAAATGGGCTAACTCGCACCCTTTGGATCCATAGCTACGATGTGAGCCAAAAGATGCACAAGATTTGGGATACTGCCAGATTGCCCTGACCCCAAGAGGAGCAACTGAAAAGCTAGGTTTGAACTGAAACCACAGACCTTCCGGTCGGTAGCGCTTGCTTTAGCTACTCAGCTATCTCCAGCTCAATGACCGCCTCGAATAAGCGACTCTAAACAAAAAACCGGGTTGAAATATTCTTCACAAATACCTCGCATCTCCAGCTTCAAGGTGTACTTCCTGGTCAAAACTAAAGCTGGAATGACTAATTTATATCGATAGTTGTAAAACACTAAATCCTTGGATAGATGGTTAAGATCTCAGTAAGAATTGTGGCAGTTGAGGCGTCGAGTAAAATTGCAAATTATCTAGCATCAACATCATAAGCATAGGGTTATCGTAGCACCCACAGCGTGGCAGGTGATCGCAACTGCCAAATATTTCATAACGTAATCGTGTATAATACAGTACTGGGTGATTGGTAACTAACTACAGCGACAAACAAATAGCTCATGTCAAGATGATGATTCCATAGACTCTAAATTAGTCTACGTTTTAAAAATCCGTGCCTGGTTGAGGATGTTTACCTTGAACGGAAATGACGTTTCAGCCCAAAATAACAACAGAAACCATACGGATGAGTGTTTGGAACCATCGCGCAATTCTGGACGGAGGGCCCCTACGTGAACTATGCGGGAGGGTGAAGTAAATACTCAAGGATTAATTGTGTGCCTAAAAAAGTAGCCACATAATCGATTTTTCGGATAAATTACGAGCCAAAGGATATTCCTTTTTCCTTGATTGCATGGGACTTGTGGAGATATCTAGTGCATTCATGTGCAACTTGCCTTGCACATGCAGCGAAGTGAATTGAAAGCTTGGGGTCATCGCTCTGCATTGATCACTTGTGATAGGGGGGGGGTACTATACGAATCAGGCACATCACATTCTCCCACAGTCTCTGTGTTGGGTGCTACCGTCGGCACTTCTGCATATGTAATTCTGAGTTCGCCGCTAGCCTTTAAATAATTATTCAGGTGTGAGGTTCCTGGACACATTCGGAGCCACATCAACAGGGTTTTCTCTGCTAGTACAGTGATGTCAACAATCGCGATGGTAAGACTAGGACACTCCTTAGCACTTCCATGTGAAACGCCATCCCATGTGCTATAAACGAGAAAACTAACGTGAGTGTTACATTTGAAATAACAACTTGACACCTTGAACGTTCGACTAGCAGAGCAATGAGCTGAGCAGATGATTTACGAAACACTTGCAGCGCACTGCCCCCTAGGTACCAGAATGCTCCTGCATTTTTGTTATTGTATTTGGGGAAAGGGGCAATTTTATGTTGTTAAGATGAGAATGTACATGGGAACAGCAAGTTTCGAGTACTAATTTGGTATATAAACTTCCAGTTATCCGAGAATTGATATTTACCTCGTAATTCACCTACTTCCAGGTTCCAATAAAACAAATCTCCACCAAGTCAGCAGTGAGTAGGGTGACAATATATAAACGAAATCTCGTAAGGGTATATGATTTAGCTGACTAATAAGCGAAATTTTAGGTTACGGAATTCGATGTTCGGTTACACATCCTGCAGATGTGAGGCCACTGTACCAATCCCACCGGGATGTGTCAGTTACTGTAACGATATGGTGTCCACAAAGTTGCTAGCAAGTTCCATGTGGATGCCATGAGGCATGGACAGGTCAGCGATTGACGATAAGACAAACTGCTATAAGGGGCGGATTAGTGAGGACAGAATTATCACAGTCGAGCGACCATGGCCCTGAAGATCATGCCTTAGGATCTTTATTTTTCGAACGCATCAGAGTTCCTTAGGACTATGTGAATAAAGAACTCCTTTTAGGGCGTTCGGCTATGATGAACCATCTCAACAACAAAAATCTTTATTACAGTGATGTTTCCTGAAAAAGGACTACTGTAACACTAATTTGACGGTACCGACAAAAACCGGCCGATGTAGATGGTGCGTGCAAAGGTTTACAAAGTCGGAAATTTCCAACACGAGGGAATATTATTCCAAGTTTTTGTAGGGAGTATCAGCCGATTAAAATGGCGTTTTATCCGAGATCAACAGTGGGTTTTGCTAAATCTCGAATCCCGCCGATTTGAAGCTCAGTATCCTAATGTCTTTCGCAAAGTGTGAGAACAGCAAACCAGAGAGAATTATAGAGGATATTATGACACTACGCACTTTTTCCCTTTCATTTACCACCTGGCTAGGACGATCTCCATGGTTGTATGGAAGCACGGACAACAAGCTGTCGATTACAATGTGTTACTATCTGAAAACTGATCACAGCCGAAGATGTTCTCCCAAAATCCGGGATCAGGTCTGGTGCCTTACTGTGTGGTGGATATGGCGGGAGGTGATTTCAAAAAAACAGCAACCGGATGGAGGTAAATCACAGAGTGCAGTCTTCATTTAAAGCCAGACCGCTCCGGAGACAGGCAACCATAAGGACTTTCTCCACCGAAGACAGAACGCCCTTCCTCCGTTTGGTGGAATTACTGTATACTCTGTACTGCTTGATGGCATCCAGCTGGTCAACATAGTTTCCTGAGGATATTTTAGCGGCTCAGGGAGCACTGATAATTTGCTCTGACAACACGAGTGCAAAAATTTGGCACCGACCTAAGTGACTTTATTCACTTGCTTTGGTTCGTTCCAGTATGCAAGGATTTCGTCTACCCGGATTAATCACCGAATATGACTGGCGCATTCGGTGAGGAATCCAGTGGTCCGGCTGACGTCCCGTTTAGTAACCCGGTAAGCATACCATCAGGAAGCAGAAGAAACACGAGGAAGGTGCAGAACTTAACCTCCATAAAGGTTTAGAATAAAGTATCGGGCAGACGATCGTAATTGAGAAGGAACATTCCATCTCTTACAGCTGACTTGCGCAACCATACAGTCGTAGAGGGAGCGTGTTATAAACTACCATGGGACTGATGCGTGACCCGCAGTACATCCGAGGACTGACGCAGTGCCACCTCGAAAGCCAGGTGGCGCTGTGGACGCCGGATGCATCCAAACTCGAGGGGGGTCTACAATCCTATAGTCAAGAACATCAGTAGATCTAGATTATTATGTATGTTTAGGTAGTCGCTATGTGAGAAATGGTACAACGATCTGCATTTTAATATGAAAGATAACGGAGTAACATGAGAAAGTGCCGAATTACGCTGGGATGACATGCATTTTGTTTTGGAAAGCACTGAATGAGCAAAAAGACGCACTTACCTCTAACGCAAAGCAATTACTGAGAATATTCTCCTCCAGCATTCCAACGAGTTTGCTAAGTGCTGGCACTACCGGCTGCGTGTCCTCCGTGGTGGATTCTAACGGACGCGTAGGAGAAGACTCAACAGACTGTGCAGCACGCGTTTTTATGCGATTCAACAATTCAGCCACACGTGATGACCGTTTTTTTAAAGCATTTTCTCGAGCTTTATCAGCGCAAGACTTGAGTAGGCCAATCTACAAGAGGAGCGAAATGCGCGCAGATTAACACGAGAATTCCTCTGAAAAGGGTTCATCTTAGACGCCAAAAACTTCACCTTACCGCATTTCTATTTTTCGCCAGCCATTATTATCGTCACTGACGGTAATACACGAGTGATATATACAGGCTTTCAGCTGCCTTATAACCATGAGGGAAAAAAGCCTTAGTAAATAATGGAAAGAAAAGGTACACGTAGCGACCTGGCGCGAAGAAGCGTTATGACCTTACAGGAAATGCTCAGGAATAAGGTGTCCACACTTTCGGACAGCATTAAAATGAACATCACATCGAATTAAGGCGTCACCAGTGGGATTGACCTAAAGTCCTTTGAGAATCTCACCCGTCATACGCGCGGCACACGACAGGCGAACTTTAGCTCGACATAATGGTTAGAAAATGACAGTATGCGCGCATGTCATGTCCTACAGGGTCTCCAAAAATGTACAAGCAGAACCACGTGAGCTCCAGGAAGGCGCGAAGATTCCACAGCGTTTAGTTTGTCCGTAGCCGCTCCGATTTCACGTTACCATTTTATTGTCTTCCCCCCTCCCAAAAAAAGAGAAAGTATACACGGCTTCAACAAAATTCATTTCTGACTCCATAGATGAAGCAAGTCGGCGAACACTGACCGCTTTTTCGTTATCCGCTCATGGACTTCATCCATTATATTACAAGCGACGCCAAATTAGCTGCCAAGATACATGAACTCAAGCACTTCATTCTGAGAAGCGCCCAATAGCGCGAATAGTGACGAAACGTTTGCAAATCAATTGCCAAGCTCGGCGAACAGATCAACAGCTACCTGATCAATTACCAATTCTGAGAATCACAAGGGGATAGGGAATCTTGAAGACTGCAATTTGAAGGTGAAAAACACATTGCGAAACATGGGGTCACCTCGAGTATTCTATCTGGAGTAAATTGCGTGAACAAATAATCATCATATAAAAAAACAATGTTGTCCACATAATCCAAGTAAATTGGTAAGGACAATAATCATTCAGCTGTAACAATCTTTCGCTGCCTAGCCGCCATGTCATCCGAAGGAAGGAGAAGAACCGACATACTGTCCAAGCCTACGTGGTAGCAGGCGGGACCTCGATTCATGGTCCCTTGGAGTATGTATTCCATGATAACGTCGATGAAAAAGTTGGGCAAAAGAAAGAGAGGGGACAGTCCTGTCGAAATCCACTGGTTGGGAGGAGCCTGTTACACAATCTATTATACACCGTAACCTGGCCTGACTTGACAGCGAAGTGGGAAAGTCATGAGCAGCAAAACTCAGCTGCACCAGTCCCTCCCGTGTCCACGAGACGGGACACATCAGTAGTTAGATACACTGGCAGATACCGTCTAGCTGCGCGCTCAGTCGTGCACGTGTATCCAAGCTGTTGCCTTCAACGCGAAGCTTTCCATTCGAATCCCCCGAATGAAAAATGCTTTGTCCTGAGGGAGTTCATCCGACCCGGCAAACTGATGGCCCTTTACGGCAGAAAGACAATAGTACTTCATCAACTGAGGGGAGATCTGAACTCACAAACCACGCTTTAAAATGAGTGGTTAGAGTGATATACATAGGCACAAGTGCGCAGAACCAATTAAGCCGTTGTTGAAAATAATCCGCCCAGTGATCTAAACGCTGATCTTTATAACATACTAGGTTTGCACTATAATTTTTGACTAACTCATTCACGAAAAGCCTTTTAGGTCCTGTTTTGCGGATTAGCAAAAATAGCTTCCGAGCGTTCCAAACCGCGTCGGCCTCCCCCATTTCCCGAACTTCCTGGTTCAACCATGCCTCTTTGTCCACACAGAATACGTTTGAGATGTCGTCTAATCTATCGTCCAGCCAAATTGTACTCTGAGCCGACAGCATAGAGCTCCTCGAATCAGAGTAATTTGGGATTCAGTTCTGAGGCCAGTGGATTCTGCGTACGCGCCCAGAAACACCGCAATCAGAGTTTCCGGCGCCACGTATAGCCGTGGTTATCCCGATCAACGTTCTCCGACGAGGATTGGTATGTTTCCACAAGGTGTGGCTCACAAACCCCTTCTACTGCTAAATGGGTTTACGGAAAAAAAACTAATGGGAATCTGCACCGAGCATGAACTGAATCAACCTGTGTATTGTAAAACGACCGGCACTCAAGAACTGAACCGAACATCAGTATCTGATAACGATGTGGTCAATTGCACTTCACAGCTCCTCAGCGACAGAGGTACGCCAGATAGCACAGTGGCGCCCACTGCTGCTCAAAAACAACCAGTGATCAGTACAAAGTTGCAAACAACGTTCATCATTTTCATTGCATTTTGCGTTCAGACTGAATATGCAACCAAGAGGTGTTTCTGATGAACAGAGGCATCCTACATTAAATCTCCTACTATGATGACTATATCCGAGCTCATCGTGGTGGAATAGAGGATGGTCGGTTCTAGATAGGTGGCTCAGTGGTTAGAACGCGAATTTACTGACCGAAAGGTCCGTGGTTCGAACCCAACCTCTGCCTCTCGACTTCCCCTGTCTAGGCTTGGGCAACCTGGCAGTATCCCAGCCCTCGTGCTTCCTTCGGACGGCATGGCAGTTAGGCACCGAAAGGGTGCTACAGCTGAACAATTTTTTTATTCAATGCATTATAGCCACAGCCCATTGATGTCATTAAAATGAAGGTGCTTTTCAGCTCAGTGAATTTTTGTCGGTCCGTAGTCTTCCAAAATATTTTTACCCCAGAGCGATCACCCCATAATAAGTACGAGTCTTTCGTAAAGCCATTTGGCCTACCAAGTTCTGGATAATGTGGGCAGTTTTTGCATACTTAAAGTCAAACTGCTTTGCGCATTATATCCATGGACCGTTTTCCGAATGCACTCATCCGTGCGCTGAGTTCCCAATCGATAATCCTAACATGGAACTTACAAAACCCAGGGTTTACATCGAATATATTTTGCCGAGTGTTCAAATCTGAGGTAATAACAGATTGCTGATCTAGTTCTAACCATGTGTTTTCGGTGAAAGTTAACAGGGAATGTTCCGTGCAGCACGCAAGCCTAATAGGCGCGGGTTGTGTGACCCTGACAATAGTAGGAGTTATACTTCAAAGAGCACAGGATGGGTCACTAAAATGCGGTGCATCATTACACTTTTCAAAACCGCATGTTTACACGAAGACGGTTAGACAGCTTTGGAGTGTAGTTCCAGGATGTAGCCCCAGGCTGAACAACAACCAAAGGACTTGCTACAACTACGAGCGGTTACGCAAAGTTGTGCTTTTAAACCCTAATGATAAGTTGTCGTTTGTCCATCTCCGGACCGCAACCCGCAATTTTGGATTAGTAAAAGGAGGGCCTCTAGCTTGAAATGATCGCCACATCTGGACCTCACAGCACAAAAGAAGCATGTTGTTAGCAGGCTTAAACCAAAATATCGCCAAGTAAGCAAGTAGCGCATCTTAGTTTTCAACTGCGCAAATGAGAGCAGTGGTGCTGAACAGTAGAAAGTGAAAAACAGACAATTGATGAGCACCAGGCAGCAAAAAAGTAATGTCAATGGCCCAAATCACCGTGCCAACGGAATAAGTCATTCGGGTTATCGAAAGTTTCGTTCTCAGCTCAATACCAACTGTCCCGTACAAGGCTTCACTCGCTGTCTAATTTTTAGGATGCTTGTTTTGGCCAAACAAGATAGGCAAGATGAAATGGTCCATTTCAGTAGAATATAGTTCAACTACTTCAGTCATGGAACATAGCAATGCAAATCTTTGTATCATCTGTAAGATTTCAAGTTTTCATGACCGATTCCGTAAGGCGCAAAATTAACAGGGAGGACAAAAAACCGAAATATCTGTGCAGTGACGAAACTCCCTAGACCGGGAGTTATTAACTCAACATATACGTACGCAATATACGTCTACGCTTTGTGAGGGCTTACCGAAGACGAAGGATTATGGAACCACACGGAACCGATTTCAATGGGAACAAGATGAGTGACTTGAAGAAACAGGCCGGTCGAGGTAGGGTATAATGCAGGCGCGGACACGTTGGAGTTAGCACACGAGATCAGTAGACCATCTGCATCCACCGTAATGTCGGAGTTATCGGCCACGGCAGTACATACCATAAGATGATATCGATAATCCACTCCTAAGGGCTTTGACACAACCTCACACGTCAAATAGTATTCGTCGTTTGGAAAAAGTTGAACAAATACGATTGGCCACATGGAAGACTGTTGCAACCGAATCAATGTAGCCCAGAACGACGATGAGTTTCTTGCTAGCTTCGCTTGGACAGGAGATAAGATCAGTGGAAGTGAGCGTCTGGCCGGTTGCCAAAACGGACGATGCGTCCTGGCCGTCCTGATCAATCGAACCAAACCGATACAGATGCGTAAATGCTCCAGCGACTGACAGATGATCGAACGCCAACGAGCCTCTGTATGGGCAAGGGTACGAAGACCACGTGACTGGGCGACAACCAAAGGTTGGTCACCTACATAACTTTGGGGATTGCTCGATACGGGACAAACGCGTCTCGTGGAAGGTCTGTTCAGGGCATTTTCCAAAGATACTAGAGCAGACAATACAGTAAAACGAGAATATCCATCGGATGAAGTTCCCGCGACTGTAGTTACTTGGCTGTGGGCCGACCAACCGAGGAGCATGGCATCCACTTCGGAGGTGAGCAGGAAGGGACATGTAGCACAAACTGTACCCTGTGTAGGATCAACTCGGAACTGGAGAAACTCTTGAGGAGAACCGGGCCACAAAAGTGGTAAATGAAGGCACAGTGGGGCGTCGGACAATTGTACTGGCCCAGGACTGAATATCATGAGCTGTTGTCGAATGTCCTATAAAAAACGCGGATAAAGGGATGCTTAAAAATGCACATTTCCTGAAGTACCACTGTTGACAATCACCACACGGTAGTCAGCGAGACCGAACAGACTAACAAGTGCGTTAAGTCTGGTACCTTACCAGAACCAGAAGGTCTTTTCATATCATTATTGAAGGGTATATATAGTTATATGTATACCAGTAGCTGGCATCCGAGACGGATTTGTCAGTCGGCATAGTCAAACAACCTGACATCGCTGGTTGCGAAATATTATCAAGAGATTAAGATCGGCGGAAAAACATGCAGGATCCTGTCGACAGTTATCAACCGGTCTAAACATGGTGATATAAGAAGGAGCACCAGCACTTGTTCATCTATACCAAGACGCTGGCTTCTTTCGTCGATTCTTTCAAGTCACATCAGAGATAGGCGAGGAGCATTCTGTTGACAGGTTAGTGCAAGCCCACGTGAGTATAATCCAGTGTGATTTACCTTAGAGCTAGTTGGCAAAGCAAGAGCACTGAATGCGCATCCGCCTGACCCAGTGACACTTCAGCCAACCTTTCGGGGATTCGATGGGGTCGGAAAGCATTAAAGTTGCACTCGCCACTGACAATGAGCACCGCGAATGAACTCGAATGGGTTAACTTTACAGGAAATGGTGGCAGTTGGAACTCACCTGCAAAATGTGTTCTGCACGAGTGATTATAGTACGAGCCAAAAGCTTTTCGATTGACAAGTGGTTGCCCTGATATGGAACGAAACACGGCGAAGATAAAATCTTAGATGAAGGGTGACCAGGGTGTCCACACAAAAGATTTGAAAAATGCAACCAAATCGGTATCAGCCATTTGGAATTGACGGTTGTATGTTGGTCGCAGTGACGGGAAACTCTGACCAAGAGCATCTTCAATTTATAAGAGTTCGAAGTTTACAAACCCTGCCAAAGAATACGTCGTTTAAGTGCACAAACCTATGTGATAGTGAAGTAAATTCAGGAGATCCTCACCTAGCACGTTCGAGAGGTACATTCTCGGCGTGTATATACTACGCTCACCATATGAATTCATATCATGAAAGTTTACCAGACCTCACAAGCCTCAGAGACATCCTATAGAATCGCTGGTGTACTTTAGCCCTAAAAACTCCAAAACCGTCAGGCAACGTTTTCCAGTGGATCTAAATCCGACTTACATCAGCGATACAGGTGGCCAGCAAAACACTAACTCAGATGACCCCTCGGATGTCTTGAGTTAAACTTCTCCCCACCAAATCATGGAACACTAGTTCAGCCAATTTCTCGCAAACAGTGAATCAACTCATATGCTATGATGACATGACCACGTGGCTTACCAAAAGCCCCATGGAGACAAGTTATTTGCGTCCATCCAAGTCAAGTTAGTGATACGTAAGCTACGGTAGTCCTTAGCTAATGGAAAAGAACGCGCGATTTCAGAGGTGATAATAAAAAAAATCAAGAAAAAAATCAAGATTCAATGCAGGAGACGAACAGTGGTAAAAGGATACCTATTTAGCTCAACAAACAACAAGTTAGGAGAGTAAACCATTCCTAAACATCGACGTACGGACCGATAAAAAGTTCCGTTTGGAATAAGTAGGATGGAGTGAAATTGCTCTGGATACAGTGGTGCGTACGTTTGCACGCAAAACCCTCTAAAGCCGTCTTATAGGTTGAAACGCTTGCTAATGTTGAGGTCAACAAGACAGACATTTCCGTGTAAACCGTTTCATTCAGTCAGACGCCGAAGGGAGTGCACGGTTGGGACGTGATCTTATTTCAAGCAAAAACCCAGGAACGAAACAACTCGTGAGGTGAGACAACAATAGTGATGAAAATTTGGATAATGAATGGGAAACGGAGTTTTCGGTTAAACACAAGTCCAACATGGTTAGATAAAGATAGATTAAAGAGACGGTTATACAGAGCCAGCTAAGAGCAGAAAATTTCGGCCTCAATTGGTCATTTCGTATGAAAGCTGCGGAGATAAGTAGTAATTAATTCCTGGCGTGTAAATGAGGAGTTAATAAACTTAGGAGCATTCAATTGAATTGAACGGCAGTTAGATCAGCTTAGCAATTTGGCGAGGCCTCTTTGAAACAAGGCACCTGAAACTGGATAGGAGGTAGACTGGCCCAAAAGCACATCGTCAGCACTTTTACAGCCAGTATGCATATTGACTATCGGAAGGTCCTTAGTGGATAATTAAGAAATAACGAACACCAGCGTAAGTCGTAAGAATTGTTGACGTCTGGCCACTAAACGGTGTGAAATTTGTGTAGACTGGTGGAAGGCGACGAAGAAAGGCGGTTGTACTCTCACCAATACTTCACTAGGAAAGCAGTCAAAGACAATCGAATGCGTTAGAACCGTTTGAAAGCATAATCTATACCGCGTATCGTGTATGTATCTCAAAAGCGGTGGAATGCATGATGTAGACAACGGTGCGTGGGGGCTGGGTGTTTGAGGAACAAGTACCGTCATCCCTCACATCTAGCCGAAATAAGACCTGCTGTGGGATCTCCAAGTGATTGCACTCTTGTGGTTGAGGTATTTCCACCAAAGCGAAAGGGCAAAAGCGGATGCCAGGTTTGATTGATGGGCTGTCGGTTGTTCGTTCAGGGGGGAATGGGTAATTCGTGGACTGGACGGATGAAATTATTACCAAAATCCAACGACCATTCATAATCTTCTTGCACAAGTACTTATTTGTGCAAGAAGCCAAAGTTGTACTTTTACGAGTACATCCTTCACCGTGCTAGGATATGAACGCAGGACAAGAGGAGGATTGCTCAAACGATACTGATATAAAAATAAATTCTACAAATCCCGCAGTAAATCCACAGTAAATCTGGAATGCAAGGATCTTTTTTTCATGCACTGCCGTGTTTTACGGCAAACTGCTCAACACAGGCATTTAATGTTGTGGCAGACTCATTTGTTTTCTGCTGACATTTAGAACAAAAAAAATTCGTGCATGTACTTGAAAATGTTCCCAAAAAGTGGATATTACCTGGACAAGCCTATGAAATACAGATCAGTATGATGAGGCTTGTTCTTTGCTTGAGTCGGGTATTTGAATACCATATGCCACCGATTACCCAATGGGGCCTATTGGGCCATCAGATACGGATTAATAAGAACATTCTTATACTGTATCCAAACAAAAGTTTCAATACATTTTTTGACAATAGCGACTTCCAACAAAACGAAGGCGATTCTGGAAGAGGGGGAAAGTCACAACTGACTTTGTTTGGAAAGACAAAGAAGTGTGTCGGGTTTACCATAGACGTTTACGACCAAAATCGCTGTGTCCCCAAAAGGTTTGTCATTGTCGCAAGCCAGACGAAACACAATGCGCGAGATTGTACCCAAGGCTTATGCTACACAAGACGAATGTTTCACTTCGGTTGACTAATTCGATGACAAACATATCCCAACACAATATGGCCGAGTGGGTGGTGACTTTTAATAAAACCATCGGACAGTGTTGATCACAGCCAAGGTCCGGAGCAATAGAACTGGGGACATTCACATTTCCGCATGTGATTCCGTGTAATGTGCGGTCACTGTTTACATTGAGTCGGGGTAAACATCTGAAGGTTATTTCACTCATTATGCCACCAACTACATAAACAGATAGATGGCATAGCTGTGAGTCTGATATTCCCAGATCAAGCTTTAAAGACAGAACAAGCACACCAAAGGAATGCATCTCCAAAAACGCTATACAGTCCACTGCAGGTTGAATGCCTTGCATTTAAACACTACGGTTACAACAAATTTAGAAAGGAACAACGAAATGGTTTTTTTAGATGCTGTCCGAAAGAGAGATGGATCAATAAACAAAACATTACCCACAAACATTCCTCAGGTAAATAAATTTCACGTGTTTTGTACTATAATTCTGCGCGGAATACCTATACAAGCACATTGAATCCATAAAGAGCCAAATACAGGCATATATGTCGGAGAGCTTAATGTGAGGCACTCGTGGCCAATCATCATTATCATCACTGACAGCGACACCACATGAGAACACTGGTGCTTCACTGCTGTACAAACGTGTCAACTTGATTGGTTGAAGCCTTATTATGGAAGGGAAGAAATGAGACAGGGAAGAGGACCTGGCGAGAGCCTACAACAAACAAACATCCGAGGTGCCTACACATCCAGCTCTCAGACAGACAATTTGGATAGATTCATGGTAATGTGAGGGGACTTGGTAACATTCTGTCAGTGAAGCCCTTCTCACATTACCATGAATCAATAAGCAACTCAGAGGAAAGATAGTTTCATTGGATGTGTGAAACTTCCTTCTGAAAAGTCGTCACTCGAGGAGGCAGCCAATACGTGACCACATGATGTGGCTTCCGTTATTGAAGGATGAGTGGCGCTACATCCTGTCTAACTGGGAGCTAATCACACTGATGACCAGCCACCCTTGGCCAAACGGTTAACTGTTTAACCACTGGCCGGAAGGTTGCGGGGTCGAAACTCTCTGGGGTTCGTGAGATGCGGCACTGCTGCTGATTCCCAACAAGGATGCAAAAGCTGCACACTGCTTCTCAGCTTCTCAGTACAGAATGGTTTCGCTGACAGAACAAAAGCTCCATTGAATCTGGATAGGAACTGATATCATGAACGCCACTGGCATTGGTTAGCCGCCATACCATTCAGCGTCTCCAACCAAACACAAGGAGGGGCACGTGAACCCCATCCTAAAAGTTGAGCGCAACCAACAGCACCCAAACTTTTCGTAAAATCCTTCATTCCCTTCTGCAATACCAAATTATGTCCAGCTATGGGTTTCCGAAACTTAGAATTTGAGACGAAAAAAATCTCGTCCCAGCCTCCCCCGTTGGGCCGAATACTCCAAACAAAATTAACCGTGGCCACCAGCTGCAACTCATCTGAAGCCCACGGTTAACGTAGAACCCTGGACGGTGAACATGGAACCCCGACGGTCCCGGAGGTTTATCATTAAATATGTTCTCCCAAGTGCCACCGAGCTTCTGTTCCGGATGACCTCCCACCCGCATTGTTCAAACATGCGGGTGGAGTCCGAAGTCAGCGGTTGTCTGATCTGCTTGTCTGCATTTGGGAGAAGGATAGTCGGCCTGGTAGGGGTCGCGTTGACCAAATATTCACAATCCGTCAGGTGGTAGAACAACGCCATGCGCACAAACGACCCACAATTTTAGTATTCCTAGGTTTCCAAGGCACATTCGACTCCGTTGACCGGTCTGTTCTCCTCGACACGCTTACCCATCAAGAAATGCCGCGGAAGTTTGTGAACATAATATGCTCTTTGTATTCTCAGACTTCCGGACGTGTGAGAGTATACAGAGAGCCCTCCAAGAGCTTCCGTACACAAAGCGGTGTCCGTAAGGAATGTACACTCTCTCCGTTCCCATTTAATTTCGTGATCGATGAAATAATGAGACCAACGCTGGAAGGCCTCCAAAAAAACCGGTGTTCAAATAGCATCCGACGAAAACCTTGTCGATCTGGAATATGCAAACGGCATCGTTCTCGTCTTCGAAAAGGAGAAGGCGCAAGTGTTTTTAGATGAACTAACCAAGGTCGTGCCGTCCTTTGGTGTGTACTTTCCACCCACAAAGTGTAAGGCCATGCTCCTAGACAAGCAGTCACTAAACGCGCCACTTACAATCCAGAGAGAAACACTCGAAGTTGTGGAGCGTTTCACATCCTTGATTGCAGTGTGACAGATGAGGTCAATGCACGAATCTGCAGGGCTCGGGTCGCGTTTGCTCATGAGCCCCAAGAAGGGCGAAACCGGTCGTGGGCTGTCGGAGAATTTCTGGCAACCTTGTGAGTAGTTTCCTTTATGGAGATTACGAAACGTTTGGATGCTGTCGGTGCTAGTCGCCTTCCAGGATGGGGATCGCGAGATCCCCACTGCGCTTGGTTGGAGACGCTGCAATTATGGCTCCTAATCGATGTCAATGGAGTCTTTGTGGTCAGTTCCTATCCAGATTGCCTGAACGAGTGTCTAGAGGGGTAGGCACCTCGGAATGATTGTAGTAAGCTAGCACCAAGTCCCTTCCCCATCCACCTTTATTCTTTTCTTCACAATAGGGCTTCAAATAAATGATGGTTGTACGGGCAGCAAAGCATCAGTGCTGAACATTGATGTCATGCTGTCGGTGATGATGATGATGCTCGCCCTGGCAGACGGTAACTTGACATTCGTGACATATGACCTAGGCAGCTCAGGTTGCTATGCTGCACGCAGGTTTCGAGAGAATTACCCCCTGCTCCACCGAAAACCGTCTCCTGATAATCGTATTGCGAATTCACTAGTTCCAGCTGATTCCAACTATAGTTCTGAGATAATGGTGGTCATAGAACTGAAGACACCTCAGATCCTCCGTCCGAAGTAGCCAACTCTCGCAGGCGTACAACAATACAGGCCGTACTGTAGTCTGATGCAGGCGTTCTGTGAGATTCAGTGAGATAACTTTTTGAGACAACAAGTGGCGCGAATTGGCAAAAGGATTTCTTGCCTTCAGCAATCATGCGTCTGTCACACTACTGTCGGGGATAACGCAACTTCCAAGGCACGCAGTGTTCCAAAACCTCCAGTGTTACTCCTTGAGGCCTCCTTGAATCCAATGACTGTACGTCTTGCAGCATGACTTTGCACTTTGTAGGCTTGAAGCACATGCCGAGGGACCGGATAACCTTGGATCAGCTCTTCTAGTAATACTTGCGCTTCCTGCTTTTCCTCAAATTCCAGATCGGCAAGGTTATCGCTCAGAGACATCTGAACACTGGGGTTTGGGAGACCTTCAAGCGTTCGTCTCATTATCTCATCAATAAAGAAACCAAACAAAAATGGTGAGCGTTGGAGTCATTGTCGGACACCACTGCTTGTGATAAAGCTTTTCAACAGCTGCGCATACAATCTCACGCGCCAATAAGTATGTGGATGCAAACAGCGCATGATATTCACGAACTTCTGTGGCATGCTCTGTTGTGCAAACTTATTGAAAAGAACAAACCGGTCGACAGAATCGAACGCACTTTTGAAGTTAAGGGACGCCACGATTGTTAGACGTGTGTACATGTGTTGTCGGTCTAACAATCGATGAGGTGTAAAGATGTCCGCACAGCCAATTCCTGAATCCTGTTTGCAGTTCCCCGGTCCCGTCATCACGCACCCTCGTAAGACGACATAAAATGAGTGACGCAAACAGTCTGGTTACAGCGGAGTCAGACCGATTCCTGTGTGATTTCCACACACACTGCGAACATCATTTTGAAAATGGGCAGCACCATGGACTCACCCCAGTTACTTCGGACGGTCTATTTACTAGATATTCCGAGGGTTTGAACAAGAACACGGTGATGAACATTAATGATTTCGGGATATCATCATCAGGTCAGTACATATCTAATGGTTAGAATAGAAAAATCGAAATCACTCAGCCGTAACACCATTTCGTAGCCTAGCTGCCATGCCACCCAAAGGAAGCACCAGGGCTGGGATACTGCCAGGTCGCCCAAGCCTAGACAGGAGAAATCGAGATACAGAGGTTGGGTTCGAACCACGGATCTTCCGGTTAGTAAATTCGCCCTAACCACTGAGACATCTCGCCCCGGAATACGTTGGGCGCACGATACGGCTTTATTTAGCTTCCTGGATCCACCAAGCTTCTCGATCCGCTTAGATGCTTTTTTCCACCTGAAGTCTCACAGCTCGTCTAGCCGTATTGTACTCTCCACCAGAAGGAATACGTGTCCCAGCTTCGGATAACTTTTAACGTGTTGCTCGAAGTACATTGCCTAGATCTAGTTGACTACACCGTTGCATGTGCTGAGCGTCACGTATCTAGCAGGGTTGCGGACAGTACCTTCCGGTAAGAATCAACATCGGAAGACGCCTTGTCCGAAAGGGACTTCTCAGCTTAGTCTCGGTCTGAACCTTCCAAGCTAGTGTTCCCGTTAAAACAACCACCAAAAGTGCACATGTACTAACGCCCAAAACCAGGTCAAAAACACATGTACAGTGCCCTATATATAAAGTGTGTGCGGCGACAGCATTCTGGAATTTCTGACGCCTTCTGGATGCGCCATTGGCATTCGGCGGATACTGGATTGGCTGCTGGGTCAACTTTCTGCCAATCAGAGCTCGACTTGATGCTGGACCGGTAAGCGGTCCGACCTTTCGGTCAATCGCGTGCGGGGTAGATTTTTAGCCGTAGGAGCGCCTAACTGTGAGCGGTGAAGCGTTATTGGTGCGGAATTCCGCCTGACACTTCAGTAGGTGGTTCCGGTAGGTTTGCTTCACATGAGAATCGCAGAGTTTCTCAATGACCAGGGGTGTGTGCGCCTCTGGACCTCTGAGAAGCATACCGAGAAGCAGCAACGAATAGCTGGGTGATCCGAATCCACATAAGTGTTCCAGAACGAGCGATAGTCAGTGAGTGACCCACGCCACCTATGACTAATGGCAATATGGTCTATCTGTGTTGGAGATTAGCATGAGTGCGAAAGGCTCTATGTGGCTTCGTGAGGCAGTACTGCACAGAAACCGTCCGTGGTTAACACATACCTGTAGTCTGTGTGTCTCGATTCCGGTCTAACGCCATCACCCAAACGAGCCTCAGCAGCACTAGGTCTACCTACATATTCATATCCCCGCCAACTAACGACTATATCAGAGCACTAAGCCCGACGCGACAAGCGCCACGAAAACTGCCTTTGAGTGTATCAGAGCTACAGGCAAACTGGACAGGTGGCGATTATGGGCACGTTTACGGGATACTCAAACAGACGGTGCCAAACGAACTATACAGAGGAGACTGTCGACGGGTAAGCACTCAACCAGAGACCCTTCAGCTCGGTGGCCTAGATCAATGTCAACCCCATCAGAACCCTCCGCGGCGGCTTCTGGATCCCCGGAGGTGCGCAACCAGAGTCAAGCAGAAACCGATGGGGGGTCAGTTCAACAACCGCACTTGGGTCTTGAATCCCCGTTTCAGAGAGACAGCACCATTCATATCACAGCAGTCTGCTGTCTGACCTGCTTTACAGTTCTAACGTTAAGGACTGTCAGACGAACTGAGCGACGGGGTTTGAAGAATGATTTCGAAGTGTCTGCGGTCGTGGCTGCCGAGTCAACCGTAGATATCACAGACAATGGCAACGGACGCCGAGTGGGTCCACCAGTCTTCGAGAATGGGCCTATGGAGAGGGGTGAGGGGGAGAAGTGCGAATACGTGAAACAGGAAGAAGGGAGACGTCAGTAGTTTTCACTTACCCTGGTGTATGGCACCATGCGATGGCAAATGTGGGCTGAGATATCACCAGGGTGCTCACATTTGGATAGGAGGATGATTAGGGTCCTCAAATAAAGTCCTTGGCTCAAAATGCTAACCACAAGACAGTGGTAGTGGGCGTAGAACCGTCAGAACAGTCTACAATCGCCACATATGTTCCAACCCCCAATATGGAGGACCAGGAGACTGTCAGTCAAACCTCTACCCATTGACTAACCTGACATGAGGGGCTCTGTGAGTGTCACACATACACTCCCCAGTATGGCTCAATGGGTTATAGAGGTGCACAAACTGCCACACCGCGGTAAGGTCCAGTCTTTCCGTGAGGTACTAGTGGCCGATCACTTCTGAAGTACTTGTCAATTCTATGACAAAGAAAACCAACATTCAATTATAATTCAGAGAGGATGATACTACGAATCGAATCCACTTCCGTCGCCGGAGTGTAGAGAGGCGTATATTTCCCTCCAACTGAGCTATTTATCAGAAACGACAACACTTCTACCCGTTAAGGATAGAATGCCCAATGCCTCCAACTCACACCGTGTACATAAATGGGACTGTATGCATGGAAGTGTATCGGTAGAACAGAGAGGTAGCTATCGTGTGCAGAGCGCAACTCGTTCCATAGTAGCTTCTTAGACTGGTTAACCAAAAATTCCAGGCCACAATGTGCAAAGCACACTTTGAACACTTCGAGTATGATTACCTCCAGCTTTCGGTCGTCAGAACAGAAAGGCCAATGTTGTGCAGGGAGCTGGAGCGGCTGAAACTAAAGGTACACGGCTGTACTCTAGTAGGGCTAGTGTGAAGGGCTATTACTTACCTCTAGTCACTGTTTCAATCCTATTTCAGTACTGCCCGCCAAACTCCCTGTGACCGGGAACTGCCTGTGTTATTCCTCATCCCTGATAACTAAATCTTCACTGTCATTGGTTTCTTCTGCAGTGCAGCGCCCGACCTCACAGTGACTGATTACTAAGAAGACAGCTTTCGATCTCAAATATGTGCCGTGATGACAGTACGCAGCCGGATAACAAGCTGCAAAATTACAAGAGCATAAATAATGCCCTTCTTGAGTGTTGTTGATTGAGGTGACTGAAAATCACGGTCGCTACCGAACACTGGCGATCAGATATTAGACGCTATCATTTGATAGAGACGGACATTTATTAGAAATCGTCCTAATATTATGCAGAACAGACCAAAAGCTACCATGATTAGTAATCTGAGAGAAAAGCAGCCACTCCACCGGCCCCTCGTCGCGGGAGGGTTGGTGGTAGAAGTCAACACTCACAGGCCTGTATTCAGAAAAATTATGTCGCTACAATTCACCCAACGTGAGAGGCATACCTGATAGGCCCCTTTTCCCCGTGATCCATGTTGAAAATACTACCATGTAAACGACTTAGCCCCGTTTCATCCCAAGTACACTACCGACTGTGCTTGGAGATAGATGACAAACAATCCTCCGGCTGCTCCACAAACTTTAACTGACGGGTTACAACAACCAAGCAATAAACCACTCTTCGTATAGCAGGCTACATTTGTGTGCACGAATATGATGAAAATAACTGTCTTCGCGTCGTGAAGAAACCCGAGGATGTCCAAGAGCAAAAGTCGAAGAAATATGATTAAAAGAGTGCAAGAGAACTCATGCTGAAATAGAGGAATTGCTAGGACCCGTGGACTTAGCCTTTTCTGCTGAACTCGCGTCGCCGTCCACGACTCATAAGTAAAAGCCTTTGGTAGCAAACTCGCAGTCAAATTGGCAAGCAGGGGCGCTGGCTATGTGCCCTACATCGATATAATTCTGGCTTGTGATGGTGGAAACAGACCAAACAGCTGATAAACTAAAGGAAGGCGCAAGAAGACTTCATACCAAAAGGTATGGAAATCCCTCATAAAAAGACCCCCTGAATAAAGGGTACTTTCCGGATGGTCAACAACACATTCCTCATTGCCAAGAGAAGCCGACTCCCAGTAGAGGCAAAACACCGTTTTCATTTTGGCGGCCTCTCCTCGAGAGGGGTCGTCGCAGAGAGTGAATTCGACAGTAGTCTTCTACTCTTTTATTCAGCTCCCTGCATAATGATGATAGCGGATTCTGACCCTTCAATAGAACGTTATATACGTTTGTAATTTCGCAGTGCAGTGTCTAAACAACACACAAAAACAACTCTCTTTGGACCACGGTTCTGACTCCAACAAAAGTGCCAATAACCGTGAGAATAAATGGCTTAAAACATACTTGTAAAATCGTCCCGATTCGATGGGACTGTGGCTCTGGTAATTCTGGTCGGTGACTCACACAAAGTGGACGTTGGGGATCGACTGGATCTGCATGGATACTGAGTAGGTAAGCTGGAGGGGGAAAGACAAACTAACAGGTTAATGACACCAAAAAGCAAAGATGCAAGTTCTCTACTTATCGTTGAGATGAAGTTAGAACACAATACACCCAGGCTCACTCGCGGATCAGTTCCGAACTGTGTCGGACAGAGATGGGTGCCGTGAGTTGTCGGTTAATAGTAAAGATTCTGGAGGCTGTACGGTGGACCTGCTAGATGGAAGATTCAACGATCCAACTACCGAGGGAAAAGTGACTGGTTCATTCAGTGGACCAGTTGTGTGGGCAAACTGCTGGAATGGACAACTATACTAACAAAAATTGACAAAGTTTGTTAAATACCTGTGGACTGAAGTTTTCCGTCCAAAGAAAGCTGGGCTTGAAATTGATTGCGGCTTAACGTGTGCCAGTACGAAAGGACCATACTGTGTCCTGGGCGATACGCTTCGATGACCAACTGATCGGCAGGTCGCTTGGCCCGAGCACGCTGTGCTTGCTCATGCAGCACGTCTAACTGTAGGGAAATGCTAAATGAATCTAAGAGGCGAATGGATAAGTTCCAAGCAAGGCAGCAGGCGAAAGAAAACGGGTAGCCAGAAGACAAAAAAGTGGGCCGAAGCGAAACTATCTTACCACACTAGTCGGCATAACACGTAATATCTTAGGTTAAAAGGAAGATGAAAGAGAACAAAAGGCACCGTCGGCTATAATCGTCTGTGTAATTGTGCGTTTTATCACATTAAATCCCTTGTTAGCCATTGCTCCCATAATAACCCCCATCCGTCAAGTAGAAAACACGCACTGCGCGCCGTAAAGTGACAACAGCTGTTAATCTCCAGAAATAGTTGAAATTAAGTGGATAAAACAGTCACAACAATAGTGGCTATATGCCTCACTTTTAAGCATTTTTCCAGATTTTCCTATCTCGCGCTCTCAAGTCCTTCAAAAATGCCCAAATGCTTCACCTATATAGGTCTCAAATCCGTTCTATGCTGTTCCGTTTAGCCCTTTTACCTTATCTTCGCCCAATTGACTACATCCAGAACAAACTTCTACACTTCTTTACTACACCTCCTTTGACCAATAGCCTGAAAAAGTCCTTTGCCGTTAAGATGTGGCTTCTCGTGTTTTATGCCACTACTACTACAACAGATGTTTGTCCGAACTAACACCTCCTTCTACCTCAGTCTCTTAACCGTACGACCCGCCTAGTCCCTTCCGGCCATCCCTCATTGCATGACTGTTTGCCCCTCTTCTTCCCCCGAAAAGCATGTTTCGGGAACTTCCTAGCACTTTCTGTATTCCCAAACCCTTACAACATCCAGCTCCATCCCGATCTGGATATTCTTAGTACGTTCTGTTGGGTAAAATAACGAAACACAAGAATGATAAGGTAATAATAACAATAGAAAAGGATACGAAGCATATCGTAAAGATGAATAAGTGGGGGTCGCTTGTCGAATTGTCGGTATAGCAGACGAGATTGCACTTGTGTTTGGATGAACTGAAGTTGGAGGGGATGTAGGAGACTCTGGTAATCTGCAGTGGTAAGGAGTAGAAAAGGGTAAGAAGAAGGAGAACACGAAGTGTTAGTGCATTAGATGACAAACAGGTGAAAATCCATGGCGGTAACGTGATTCGACAGGAGAGACATGTAGTGGTTAGCGTTTCGTACGCCTAATGAGAACAGCGACTTTGCATGGGAGAAAGTAATCCACAGTGCTCTTGAACAGCTGCACCCTTCACTAAAATGTGCACTGGAGGATCGTTACACGATAGACATCCAAGAAAGAAGTATTAGCATTAAAGTAGCTCCCTGAAGGCAGCTCTTGTGACATGTAGACTTCCGTCGTTTTCAAACAATTCAACCGTCCCTGTCTGTGTATCACGGGAATTTGGGGTGAACAGGTGCTGTGCTTATTTGTATTTAAGGTTAACCTAACACACCAGGAAATGAAAAAAACGAGATTGCTTGGGCCAGCTACTAACACTGAGTTACTCCACCGAGCTTCCGACTCGTTAGATAGCATCTGAATTAATCTTCTGAATCAAGCTGGTAATTGTGTGCTACCGAGGCAGAACTTCTCATACACTTACTAGTCACTGGGTCTTTGGTGAGAAACCTCAGGTCCAAGATCCGCCATGGAAAATCGACAGCCTCAGACATGAGCGTCAATGTGACCTAAAGTAGACATTGGGAATTCAGACCAAAAAACAAGGATTTACATGAAACTCATTGGGCACAACAAAGTGGACACGGCCATTCACTAAAGGAAACCGCGGTGAGATTGAAAAATCAACGTGCAACATACCGATTTTGATTATTTTGAATTGTCTAGGAATTTGCGTCAGACTTAAACGATTCTGAATCACGCGGTTCAGGTCCAGCAATGCTTGGCTCAACTCTCTATTGCCCACTGCTTCCGCTGCTCCTGTACAATTCTGTGGGAAAACGCAAGTTTACACCCATAGTCGGATTACCTTTATGGACTTCGGTAGACGAGTGTATGTTCTGTTTGTGAAAATATCGATCGCCAACAGGACAGCAAACGGTGGCAACCTGGCCCCCACAAGCGTTTCCCGTAATAGTCGCGAAAGTGTGTTGGCTGTATTGATCAGAAAAAAACTTTGTTCTTCCAGAAAATTAGAAATTTTCTAAAACAGATAGACGTGTAAGGAGGATAAAGACATGAGACCTACTTCACATTTGTCAACCTTGGACGCATTGTTTGACCACTTAATGAGAGCTTCAAGCCGTATAATTAAATGTCGTGTTCGACTGAAAAAGGTTGCTATTTCAATCTTCTTTTCAAGGTCTGTTTTGCTGGGAAGCCTGAAACGAGTTGCGATGAGTCTGACAAAATAACTAAACTCACAAATCAACCAGTCTCATGAGATCGGTGTAGATTTTCTGACAGATGAATTCTATCAGAACAGAAAAGGGGACCGCATCAGGCCTTGGTCTTGGAACGACTTGCTCCTGTTCAGTAGCCTCGGACATTGTGCGATGTAGAAAACTGCTGCAATATAGTTTGGTTCTCGCAAGTGGAGCACGTCACAAGAAGAGCTGAGATGGAAGGGAAACTGGCGTATGTTGGAATATACTCGACAAACCAAACAGGGTACGCAACACACATGAAAATCAAACATGACCCCAAACAGCGACCAGCAAGACTAAGCTAATTAAAATCAGTATTCTGGATGCCAGAGTGGATCTAGATCCGCAATCAAGATGACCTGTTGCCTCGATATCGTGTCACAACTAAATAACTCGACATGGTGGGGAATGAGTCGACTGCATTCACCTCAATGTCTCTGAAAACGCAACCAAATGACAAACTCTGGGCCTCCCTTGAATAATTTCTACTCACTGCCTTCTTGTAATAACAATAATAATCGTTCAGTTATAAAACCCTTTGGGTACCTAACTGCCATGCCACCTGAAGTAAGCACGAGGGCTGAGATAATGCCCAAGCCTAGAGAGTCGAGATGCTGACGTTGGGTTCGAACCGCGGACATTGCGGTTTAACCACTGAGCTATTTCAAGCTTTCTTGTAAAATGAAATAAAACAGTCACCTGGCTCGTGGGTGATTCTCAGCATTCAAAGCCGATGCAACCTATGGTCACTCCTCTCACTGGGTGGTAGATAGGTAGAACTAGACGAATCCGATCACCCTGGAAAATGCGCGAAATTGAAAAGTGCAGAGTAGCCAATTGACCCTACACGTTTCTCGTATGCTCGTGTAAACATTAAAAAAGCGGCAGGTTGGAGCACCCTTCGCAGCTCGCCGGAGAAACTTTGATCCTTGCCTACACATATATTTGCGCCAGCTACTCAACGGCGCACTGAATTCACTTAGCAAGAAGCAATGGCCGTACTCTCTCAACTCGCCGAGAAAACGTTTCCGATAGATTCCCCGAGTTCTATAGATAACACCAACCACTGTGTTTCCGTTCGTTGTAAACGCAGTACGACTAGCGCTCCGTTCCCGCGAACAGTTGCGCAGAGTTGTGCAGCAAACAGACCACCTCCGGTCAACCTACAAACCACTGCCACGGCGACCTTCTACCACAACACAGTGAAATACGGATTGTCCAAAAATCGCAAGCTCTTGGGCATGGACGTCAAGAGTGAGCCAAGTCTCAGTAAATGCAACTATTACTTATGCTCTGCATGATCTTGTCCTCCAGTTTGTCACGTTTGCTAATTAGGCTACGGTTGTTAGAATTCATGGTTCGTCCTCCCTGTTGGTTGCTAGTTTACCGGTATCCGTTGATTTTCGCTGGTTTCTTGTTCTTCCGAAACCAGCGCCAGAGGTGTCCAACGTACTTGGAGTCACCTCCAGAGAACCGGAAAATCCTGCACAGCTGTTGCAAGGCACTGCGAGACCTTAAATTATCCTCCAGAGGGGCGTCATGGGCCACTCTAACAGTTTGTGATCGTAGCCGATGGGTGGGATGTGCAACCAGTGCTATTTCTTTGTTCGCATTCTGACGTCCCGGAAGCATTTTATTATAGACTCAAGATCGGCGTTCGATCGTTCACAAGGAAAAGAACGAACCCTGGAACACTAAACGGAATGATGTAGGACGAACTTACCAGAATCGTCTTCTAGAGTCTTTTCCAAACGCTCCACCACTAGATGTGAATTCATTCCGGGACGAAACTGCCACAGTACTTGGAGTTTTGCCTGAGGCACGTCACTAACAGGCGCACCAAAGCACTGGATATCAGACCGAACACTGGCACCGCTTAAATCCCGGAGAAATATCCCAGCCGGCCGCGAACAGCTTGGCGAGACTAATTATCAGACGTCAACTGAAAGTAGGCGTGCGAGTCGACCGTGAAATCTGGTGGACACGGAAAACCGAGGAAATAGGAGAGGCCTAGGAAGCTGGGAATACCCGAAGATTGCTTCAGTTGATCCGTGCGACCGGTCGTCAGGAAACCATCTGTGAGCAAAACCACCAAGGATCGGAATGGAATGACCATCTTGAGTAAAGGACACCTCGACCATGGGGCCGAATAAATCGAACAGCAGTTACCGTCGCCACCTGCTGTCACACATCTGAAGCCCACGGTTAACGTAGAACCCTGGACGGTGAACATGGAACCCCGACGGTCCCGGAGGTTTATCATTAAATATGTTCTCCCAAGTGCCACCGAGCTTCTGTTCCGGATGACCTCCCACCCGCATTGTTCAAACATGCGGGTGGAGTCCGAAGTCAGCGGTTGTCTGATCTGCTTGTCTGCATTTGGGAGAAGGATAGTCGGCCTGGTAGGGGTCGCGTTGACCAAATATTCACAATCCGTCAGGTGGTAGAACAACGCCATGCGCACAAACGACCCACAATTTTAGTATTCCTTGTTTTCCAAGGCTCATTCGACTCTGTTGACCGGTCTGTTCTCCTCGACACGCTTTCCCATCAAGTAATGCCTCGGAAGTTTGTGAACATAATATGCTCTTTGTATTCTCAGACTTCCGGACGTGTGAGAGTATACAGAGAGCTCTCCAAGAGCTTCCGTACACAAAGCGGTGTCCGTAAGGAATGTACACTCTCTCCGTTCCCATTTAATTTCGTGATCGATGAAATAATGAGACCAACGCTGGAAGGCCTCCAAAAAAACCGGTGTTCAAATAGCATCCGACGAAAACCTTGTCGATCTGGAATATGCAAACGGCATCGTTCTCGTCTTCGAAAAGGAGAAGGCGCAAGTGTTTTTAGATGAACTTAC
This sequence comes from Opisthorchis felineus, assembly GCA_004794785.1. NCBI lineage: Eukaryota > Metazoa > Platyhelminthes > Trematoda > Opisthorchiida > Opisthorchiidae > Opisthorchis > Opisthorchis felineus. The sequence continues at coordinate 314,233 of SJOL01007149.1, forward strand.
CAAGGTCGTGCCGTCCTTTGGTGTGTACTTTCCACCCACAAAGTGTAAGGCCATGCTCCTAGACAAGCAGTCACTAAACGCGCCACTTACAATCCAGAGAGAAACACTCGAAGTTGTGGAGCGTTTCACATCCTTGATTGCAGTGTGACAGATGAGGTCAATGCACGAATCTGCAGGGCTCGGGTCACGTTTGCTAGGTTGAGACAACTATGGCGTGAAAGCGGTATATCCCTGAATCTCAAGGGACATGTGTATCAGGCTACAGTGCGGGCTGTTTTGTTGTACCGCTGTGAGACTTGATCTGCTGGAGCAGCGGATCTGAGACGTTTTCAGGTGTTCGACAGTCGTTGTCTCAGGACCATAGTTCGTGTGAGTTGGTGTGTGAGAATCCGCAACGGGGTAATTAGAAAGCGAGTTTTCGGTTGTGCAACGGGAAGTTCCATTAAAGAATGTGTCCAGCAGCAGAAGCCGCGTTGGTTAGACCATGTATTGCGTATACTGAACCATCGGTTGCCGAAGAGAGTGCTGTTTTCCGTGCCCAATTCATAGTGGCGGAAGCAGAAAGGTGGTCAACCCTTGACCTGGCAGAGGGGCATGAAAGATATTACGAAACGCTTGGGTCGTTGATCAACGTCACAGATTTGGATGGCGTAGCATGCAACAACGTACACGGCAGAGAATTGTATGGATTGCGTTGTTACCTAGGCATATTTCTCTGAAGCCTTCCTTCTCATCAGTCACATGAGTGAACGTATGCGTGTTCCAACAACTATCCTGGGCGAAAATCGCTCAGGTGCAAATTAATTTGTTAACCGGAGACGCAAATAAATCTCTTGTGCTTGCGTAAGTTTTCTACTCCCCCTACGGCTTTTCAAGATGATGTTTAATTACTTGAAGATCTTCATTGCGGCTGAAAGTGGAAATGAGGCCAAGGTTCTCCGGAGGTTTTTTCGATGCACTCCACGACTGCTCACGCCAATGGAACCTTGCAAATAGCTATAAAAAATACTGTTTCCGATTGGAAAGTTTGGGCATTCACGGATTCACGGGCAATTCACTAGGCGCAAGATTTGCCCTGCAACCATCGTTTGAGCGATGGCGAAGTTATGGAGCATCCGCGAAAAAGTGTGGTCATGTCCTACACCATACTCCATGTCAAACTCCGTGGTCTCCTCGACGTACTCCGGATGCCAGTTTTCACCGAAGAGTAGTAAGCTGCATAAATCTGAAACGATGTTCTCATGCTCGTTCACACAAACGTTTCGGGGACTAAATTCTCTTTGGCTTTGCTATCTCTATGATCTCGTGTTCTGGAAAGACTTCGCAGCAGAAGCGACATGAATAATCTGACGTCAATGGTACAAAGCCCATAAAAATTAAACCATACCACTCCATCGCCTTTTTGAAAACGGGAGTAACAGTGTGTAATATGTACACTGTGGGGAAACATACGAGGGGTTCCCTGAAGGCGGTGGTTCACAAAGATTTCTGTGGATAGAAAACAGGGAGAAACCTTAAGAGCCGAAGCCCCAGTATCTAAGGCTGAACGTCTCCATTACTTACTCAAACATCGACCCAAATTGCAGGCGCTATGTACTGTGACATGGGCACCCTGCAGTATACTGCGCCCGTAATTTTCGACTTATTTAGATAAGTATTGGTGATGCTTAATGGACTCCGGCTCACGGAGTTCCTTCCTGTTTTACATTCACAGAAATTGTGGTGAAACCCCATCTTCGGAGAATCATTGTCCTCTGTTGCCGTAATAGCGTGCGTACCACCCCAATCGACTTACTAGAGCAAAGGACGCAAAAAAAATCACACTGGGGCCAAAAGTTGACCACTCCGATTGGTTGGTTTACTCGACTCTCACGCTTCTGACCTTGGGGGGTCGATTAAGGCTGCAAATGCATTAGGTCAAATACAACCGTCGTTTAAACGATGGCAACTTTGCCGAAAAGAGCACTGCGAGCACAACCAGCGCGTGAGGAAAGGAATGAAGGATTGAGTTATTGGACATACTCAGCGGTGAGTGAGGAATGTATGTTATATTAGCTTACCTTTTTGGAGCATCTTAGGCTGGGAGAAACGGAAAGTGATCTGGAGTAGCACAGAAGGATGATGAGCATACTAGGAGGGCTAACAGCACATCCAGACGAGCAACGAAACCCTTGCGAAAGGACGGTGGCAGTAACACCCGTAGAACTCAAAATGAAACAATGAATGGCTTCTCGAAGTCGTTCATGGGAGGAAGGAACGGTGAGTGCATTTACATCTAGTGAGCCCAGTGGACTCCTTCAACACAATTTGTAAAACAGTTATCACGAGCGTGAGCGAGCTAAAAAATGGAATATGGCCACTGAGTATGAACAATGACCACCCCGACTTCTTTAAATAACTGCTCGGTGTACAACCCGGCCTAATAACATGTGACGGCCAGTAAACATCCCATCCAAAGGCTGTAGATCTGTCCTTGCATAAAAGTAAGCAAAAATTTAATGCTGTCGTATTGTATATAGTTGGAAGTAGTCCGGTTACCGACCACGCCTGCAGCTTATAGTGCTAAACAGCAAACGGGAGTTAGCTTCAATTAGAAAGGCCTGTTCGCTATCCGGATAGTCCAATGTGTTGGTGTAAAAAGTGCAAATTGAGTATCAAGACCAACCAGCCTCGGGTTGTAATGAGTGGTGTGACGGTGACATAGAAAACGGAAGGTGGGCCAGCAATTTCGCTACTAACCCACGTAATCCGTGGCACTCACACCAGGCAAAATTAAAACCTGCGACTGTACAATAAACCATAAGAATACAAGCCCCCTGCGTCCCAGTCGAGAAATTTAGGCACTGAGCATTCCTTGTGGAATTTCAAACTTCCAATCAACTCCATCTGTAACTAGATACAGACAGCGCACAAAATATCTACGCGTCAAAGTCGTGAAACAAGCTTTTTAGGATTTTCTATCGGCTAGGATGTCTCCTCTTTCTGGAGAGCATGGGACGCTCATACAAGCGAGTGTGAAAAACCCTCGATTTCCCCACCAAGAAACACAGGGACACGGTTTGTGCATCTGCATTTACAAAGTGAACATTACATGGAGCTCGCGCGTCACACGATTAGGTGAAGGCGTAATCCAAAATGAAAATCGCCAAAATGCTGAATCGGAATTTCTGAATTCCGAAATGTTCAGTAGGGGACCGCAAAAGGCTTCAAGCACGGGTAGTACTGCGGAAATTCTCAAACATGTACTTAGTCAGAATTTTGCACCAGCTACTAATCAGAATATGCAGATTTGAGGACTTCGGGTCATGCGACCCTATCTCTAAGAATGGGCTCGGATAGCCGTTATCTGCACAAAAATCTAGCAAGTAGATTCTTACACCTAGTGGGCAAAAGTGGTAATAAAAGGCTTCAAAAAATCAATGGACTTTGTAAAGGCTCACGAAATGGTGGACAGGAAAAAAGATATTCAAGTGAATTTAGAAGCGCCGGTGGACGAGTCAGATGGGGGAGACATAAGATAAAGTAGCACTGCGGTTACGGGGCGTGTTTCAAGAAAGGTAAACGAGCATTGCATAAATAATGAAGCATACCCCCCACTATGTGACCAGCGCTGAATAATACAGAGCCCTATCAAGGGCGAACTTGACGGCCGCGTTTGTTAACTAAGGACCCAATCCATCACATTTTTACTCAGGTTGCGCCAGGAATCGTGATCAACAGCATGTGCACGGGCAGAATCAACAACGAAGGGTCCGATGCGGTTGTCTAGCACGAAGCGTCCTATCCAAGCGACTTGTTAGAGCAAGTCGTCTTCGAAGAACCAAGTGCCATATATTATTGGGCCTACTCATCAACTTGTGGGGATAACACCGATTAAAAATGTGACCAGGCCGTTACAGCTTAAACACGGTGAGTAACAACACGGCCGAGGAGACAAACCAAGGAAGCACTTTCATTGTGTGATATGTAACTGTAGGTTTTGAAAAACAAAACACTAGAGCAACAAGACCAGACAGGCACAAGCATTCCACTGACAAACTCGGCCAATCCTATTTAGACCTGATAGCCGTCGTTGGCGGTAGGTGACCTTGGACGGTAGAATTACCTTCTTTGGTCAGCAATAGCATGAATAATAGCGGTGTGATGTGGAAGTCGTAGTAATTTGCACCGTAGAATTTTTCTGCATATTGAAAGTAAATAGGCTAGCTGGTTTTGCTGTCTAAAATAAGTTAGAGGTGAAGGTTCTCTCCGTGAATGATATAGCCATGATGTCCAGGACCGAAAAAGCGTCGTAGACAAAATCACTGATTCTGTGAACGGGACGGAATAAAATTGCAGCAGACCTGCTGTATAATCAAATCTGAGGTTACGAGTTCAGCGAACCAGGAAGGAGAACTCGCCCGCTGACTTTTACGTCGTGTGTTGGATGTTTGTTCTTTATTTCAAGGTTTTTTGATTCAGGTCGAGGCAGTTTAGGGCATGAATGTAGGAGTTGCGAGTGTCTCATCATACAAGGCATGGTAGTGCCGTGCCATCACTGTATTGTCGTGCTTCGGTTTCTGGGCAGCCGCACGACTGACGTCGCTTTTGAGGCGATCAGACAGGGGATATGCATTAGCTAAGTGGATCGACTTAGATAGAAGCAGTGTGAAGTAGCATCACCTATAATGGCGATTCAGTTCGGGATCCGTGTGTATATAAAGCGGAGACCAAAAGGGAAGAATAAAGACCATATGGGGCGTTCGAAGGAGCCAACGCCAAAGATTCGATAGAGGAGGCAATGGGCTGAGATCAATGGAACCTTGGAGTTGTTGTGGGTTGTCTGATAGCTTGGAAAAATATTAGGTTTTGTGCAGCTTAAGAGTGATGGCGAGCCTTCTAAGTGGGCCCAGGCAGCGGTAAATTAGCTTTGAGTGTCCCAGGAATAAGGGACCGACATAGGTTACCAGTGCAAGTTAAATACAATAAAGGCAGGCATATAAAGGACGTTTAGATTGGGTTTAAAGATGCCAGCGGTGGCGAAAAAGGTCATTCCTCTTTTTCTCTACCGAGCGCAATTCGACCAGCCTGCGCAAGCCAAAGCGAGTGCGCAGTCGGGTGCTTCAGACTGGGTGGGAAGGGGTTAGCTGAGGTTTTGACGAACCAAGAAGCTTACCCATTGGGCTAGCTATTGAGGGAGATTACCGGGTGGGTTAGCCAGGGTGCGGCGGAAATTTGTGGCTCTGCCACAAATGCCTCATGTCGTCCCATGAGAACGACTGCATTGTGCAGTGCAGTGGTTAGTGCGAAAGGCGCAGCATACAGACAATGAATGATGTGGATGACAGGCAAAGACCGTAGGACAACAGGAAGTTGATACGTCAACCGAACTGAACTATATTTAGGAGTGACAAACCGGAGATAAGATCTTAGGTCGGCAGCCCCTGAGGCACTGCAGCCAGCTCCAAGCAATAAATAGTGCTTGGCAAAAAAGCAAATAGGGGCTAGATGGAGATGCTTGTATTGAGGAACCAACAAGTTCTTTATACTTTATTTGTATGTGGTCATTCTGGAGATCAATGGGTTGCGTTTATATGATACCTATGGCCAATACAGTAAAATTAATGTGAAGCAATAACAACTAAATCAAAGCTGGCAATTGTTTGAACCTCAATGCAAACCAAGGGCGTCGCAATAGTATCTCAACTCTACCACATGAGGTTTCAAAATATGAAGGGGTAGAATTTTCGCTTGCACTTTGGAGCATTACCTGACACATGGCGCAACAGAGACAATTCAAGACCTGCGGATTCAAGAAGAAGACGAAGGCGCTCCTTTGGGGGCTTCCTGAATCAAAGAGAAGCTTGAAGACCATATACAATGAACTTGACCCTGTTGTCGGTTGTCTAGCAACACCACGAAATACAAGCGAAGAATAACAGTTCGTTTATCTGATTTAAAATAAAATGCATGGGGTAGCCTGAAGATACTCTTCGAGGCGCGCGGCTAACATCGAGGTGCGAGGCGTTTCCGCTTTCGCTTAAGTTGGGGTTGCACCAACCCAAGTCTACTTCATCAGCCAGACTTTACACACACGTTCTCCCAGCTTGTTCCATGAAGTGAGCACACTCACATAAAACATAAAACCCCATTATTTCCTGAAGACCGGCAGTCAATGCTAGCTCCGTTTGGTTATTTTGCCATGTAACATTCGTCAGTTGGAGCTGACAGCAGTGATTCAGTGACTGAGAAACCATACTCTTACTTTCTGTTCAGTTCACATAGTAGCTTATAGTTCCGCTACAGTCACTATCAATAATCTCGGAAGTTATCGCTCAACCGACAATTGCCTGCCCGCTGTCCTACCTCACAATAACCCCCGTCCAAAACGCATTGCCCAACAAAGACCCTCTGAGTGGATTCTTCAGTTGGGCTAAAAACAACTAATAACAATATTAATACTAATAATGTTTATTCCCAACTAGTGGGTGGCATACCTTCAGGCATCATCATAAATTTACGGTCAGAATAAGAGCCTGACTGGTGAGGTTTGTGGGTCCTGGGAATTCCGTGGAACAGGGACGGCGAAATAAAGAGTGGGCATTATCCGAAGTAGACTTTGTCACGCCTGAGGCGGCATGGGTAGGGAACCAAAATTACAAGGGCTCTTTCTTTCTTATGGGGAACATATCAGATGAGACAAGGTACGATCATTAAGATTTGAAAGTGGCGGGCAAAAACAATACGAGGGAGGGCATAGCAAGAGAATTCCTGCCTGGTACGTGATAAAAATAATAAATGGAAAACTTCAATATGCAGGAAAAGTGGAACCAGAATAACGGATCAGGAGTGGCAGCAGAACTGGCACGATCTGACCGGCTGATTTGAACTAAAGCCTAAAACCGTTACTGAGGTATCGTAGCCCTGGGCTTTTGGGCGTATGGCCAGAGTCACGAAAAGCGTAAGTGGGGAATATGCGGTACGGATAAGTGGTAGTAGGAAAC
>SJOL01007149.1:338176-402765 GCA_004794785.1 Opisthorchis felineus
CACACACGTTTTTTGAAACAATCATATACACATAAAACGTAAATTTCTCATTATTGCCTGATTACCAGTAGTCACAGCTAGCGCCTAATGGCTGTTTTTGACATGCATCATTCGCTTCTTGGAGCTGACAGCAGTGACTCGGTGACTGGCCACCCATACTCTTACCTTCCTGTTGAGTTGTGTTAGTAGATTCCAGTTAAACTATGGTTCTTATCCATTATCTCGGGAGCTGTTGCCCAACCGCTGTCATTCGTTTGTATTCTTTGGTGTTGCCAGACAAGCGACAACCGGGACAAGTCTAATCCAGCTACAGAAAAACAACAACGGTGCTCTTTTATGGTTTTCCCAAATTAAAGGCCAGGCTCAGAACCACCGGCGATGGGCGATGCACCCGTGCTACTGGAGGGGTGGCGGGTATACGAACGCACCATGGTGCAACGTAACAGGGCGACCCTCCCTGCAGGGCGTACCCGTCCACCACACGAGGTTTTCATCCCTCGTGCATGCTACCAGATCTGCAGGGTGACATGCCACCAAGCAGTCATAATTGCGGTTTGTGCATTATTGACAAAAAACTCCAGCTACCAGATATTTTATCCGGTCCGGGGCAAGCCCGTCCAATATAGCAGCTCAGTAATTTCGAACAGGCAAGCGGCAATCGGCCACTGGAAGAGGCAAGTCGCGCAGACAAATGAAACGGCAGCTTACTTTTTGGCCATGGGGGTAGAATGTAGATGTTCAGGGCCCGCGTACTATGGCTAAACGACGCCGAAGCGTTGGTGTGAACCGCCATATTGAGTAGAGACGCACCACATTGTTATGTGTAGGTATGAATGAGTGGGCTGTCGAAACAAAAAGGTATTTCATTCTTTGCGCCTCTTCAGACCCACTATTTGATTTGCGTGCACTGCATGTGGTCAGAGGATGCGGAGTGGTTCTGAACAGTGAGGATTTAAGGCTTCGGTTTGACTAAGTTTAGTTAAATCCGGTAACAGCAATGCACCACACATTAAATAGAGCTGACCGAGTTATTCAGGGATGGCACCAGGCTTGAATGTACTAGGGCTGTTTTGGCCGGGCACAGAGGCTTAAGGTGCAGATGTTGTCCCAGGAGGAAAACGTTTGCATAAGAGATAGATACAATGGTGATTTATGGACAAGAACACTTGGGAGTGTAGTTGTCTCACTTGGGGGTTAAGGCTAGCGGGTTCAAACTGATAAATGTACATGCTTGGACAAAGTAATAGGGCAGTTCTTGTGAGGGCGCAAATTAGAAGGGTTTAGGGCCTGTTTCAAATAAAGTATTTAGTGTAAGCTGTGGTGCGAAAAGATGCTCGGCTCTCTCAATAGAAAGGTAAGAGTCGAGAGTCCTTCGAAAGTCTACATGAGATGATACAGTACGGATATGGGAGGGGAGCTTGCTCCATAGTTCAGAATACAGGCAAAGAAAAAGTTTTGCCTAAAGACAGTTCGACAGGTCGACAGTGGGAGCAAAAATCCAGAGTTGCGGGTATTGTACGGAGGGCAGGAAAAAAATTCAGGACGGCAGTCGGCTATGTAGGTCCGATGGTATATTAGGCTATGCAGAAGGCCTAGGTTCAACCCAATGCGCCTCAGCCATAAAGGATCCAACCCAAGTGACAAACAGCAAAGACGATACGGCAGCGTGGATGACGCCGGAAACAAGGACTTAACGAAAGAGCGCTGCACGTTTTCCACAGCGTTCCGGCATGCCTACGAATACTGTGAAGCGAATTCAGGGCTGGATTCAAGAATGTTTCTAACAAACCGCTCGAAGATGGCGATTAAACGTAACTTATTGCGGAAGGCTTGGCGAATGAAGGCGCGCAGCTTGCGGGCTTTGGCCACTCTGTACCAAGCATGTTGGGAAAAACTAAACGCACAGGAATACCTAAGACCTAGGTCTCTCACTTCGGGAAGAGTAGGATTTGAGAGTACATTGAGAATAAGCATCCCAGGAGGAGTCTGGAACCGATGTGAGAGGGCTTGGCATTTTTGTACGGCGAAAGACAGGAGTTAGAGGACCAGAGGGATAAGGAGTTCAGATCGGACTGAATGTCATCAAGAGTGGAAACAGAGTCACTGGCCCTAAACCTATAGGCTATCTTAATATCATCGGCGAACAGAAAAGGGGGACCATGGGTGATCGAATCAGCGACATTATTAATATATAGTAAGAACAGTAGGGGCCAAGCACGCTGCCCCGAATAACTCCACTGGCGAAGGGAAGAGGTGATGAGAAATGATCCCCGATCTTGGTGACCTGGGTTCTCCCAGTGAGGTAGGAAGTGAACCATCACAGTGGTGGGTCACCAATCCCCGTAGATCGTAATTTGTTGTGGAGCGCATCGTAGGGGACTTGGTCAAACGCCTTGCGAATATCAAGATAGATAAGAATAATACTCAGCCCGGCATCGTAGGCATACGAAATATGATTAAAGGAATCAACCTGACATGTGTCAGCAGACCGCGGTGTTATAAACCCATACTGCCGATTGTTAAGGGTCTTGGTGGTGAGCAGGTAATCCGTGACGGGGACTTTGATTAGGCGCTCAAGGGTACGGGAGAGCAGGCAAGTATGGTGGATGCTACGATAGCTGGCTGGAGCGGTTCGTGGGCCTGACTTATAGAGTGGTACAATGGTGGAATGCTTCCACTGACTTGGAACTGTGCCAGTGATAAGGGAGATGTTGAAGAGATTAAGGATGAGGGTGGAGATGTCCGGGCCACCAGCTTTTAGGATGAGCGAAGGGATACCGTCAGAGCCTGGGAAACTGGAGTCTCTAAGGTGGACAAGTGAGGATGTTAAGTCAAACAAACTAACTGAGAGTTTGTTGAGGGAAGGGTTTGTCCCGTCAACAGATGTGGTCACTTCGGAACCAGATGGGGAGAGATGAGTAGATAGGGTCGTCGCGGAGGGAACATAGCAGCTGGCGAAGTAAGAGTTTAAGGATTCTACAATATCAGCAGAGTCAGAAAGAGGCTTCCCGTCAGCCACAATATTTAGAATTGCAGATGAATTAGAGAAGCAACGCCTGCGAAAGAGGCGCCCCAGCATCTTGGATTGAAGAGTATGGGTTACGGTGGTAGTTTCCTCGCGCTTTTCAAGAGGTAGTTTGGCAGTGGTAATCTCAGTCATGAGTTTTTTATTAGAATAAGGAGTGAGAGATCATGGGATCCACGGAAGAGCCTACGATACTTCCTAAGTTTATGTCCTAAAGAGGATAATCGTCTGGCTGGACGACAACCAAAAACAGGAAGCTCTTCTGGGAGCAACTAGGCAAAGTGCTGAAAGTACATTGCCGTGAAAAATGTTGGCCACGCTTTGCGTGTCAAGAGGGAGAAAGTATTCGTCCCAAGTTTTGTGGCGCAACGAGACTGCAAGGGCTTCAAGGATGGCAGGGGAAAGGATGAAGGAGCTTAAGGGGAGAGGATTAGGAGAAGTTTGAGTACTCGTCCAGCTGCAAGTGACAATAAAATGGTCGCTATCAGGGAACTTCGGGCCAACTGCAGCAGTGGGACGCAGATAACCGTTGACAAGGGCAATGTCCAGGGTGTGGGGACCGCGTGTTGGATGCCTTACAAGCTGGGACCAGCCTTCGACATCAAGTTGGGCAAGCAGAGGCGAAAGGCGCAAAGGGGATTTTTGTTCGGACCATGAGATCTCAGGAAGGTTGAAATCACCAACGATTAATTTGTTTGGGTGAGGTAGAGCTTGGGTGTGGGGAAGAAGCGTGGACAGTTGGTTAATCGAGCTAGCTGAATGTGGAGGGGGCATGTATAAACACCCGAGGATGAACGGCGGGTTAGCCCGACAGGCAGAAAGCCAAACAGAGTCTGGAGTGCCCGTCAGTAATGGATCGTCAATGTGGGAGACTTCCATTTCAGTTCTGGAGTATATGCGGCAGCCACCACCACGGCGGCGGGAACGATCAGAACGAAAGATAGTGCATCCCGGAAGAGAGATAAGAGCATCAGGCGTGCTAGGAAAGAGCCACGTCTCAGTGATGCATATGAAGGTTGGACAAGCTATAGTGGAGATAGCTTGGATGTAGTGCAATTTAGTTAAGAGAGACCGGGTGTTGATTAGATTGACAGAAATAGTACTAGCTGGATAAGAGGACGTGGGTTGGGTGGCCATTAAAAAGTTGGTAGGCCCGGGGAGGTGAGTATGGAATGGAATAAGGACAAGGGAATCGGGAGTTCTCGAATTGGTGGGTGAGGTAGGGTCAGTAAAAGATGCGTGAGAATGAGATGCTGGGACGTACCGTGATTGGTACGGAGACAGAGATTGGGTGGCGGTGCAGACCGCGGAGCTCTGTGGACAATGGGTCACAGGCTGGGTCGAGTAATCTCTTATAACAGTGCCATCAACAGCACCAGATGATGGTGGCAGTTGAACAGTAATAGTGGAATTAGGTCACGCAAGATGGATGGGTGAGTGCAGTGTTCAAGAAAGAGGAATTGAGTGGGTGTGACAGGGGCATTAAAAGGGCAGGAGGATCTGTCTTGTGATGCCTTCAGCACTGAATCGTGGGAGGGGCGGAGGGTACGGTCTGGGCTGAACTGAGCTAATTGGAGGAGATGATATAAGAGGCTCATAGTAAGAAATGCAAGATAAGGGGAGGGGGCAGGGTGCAGCGAGGAAGCTGGTGGTGTAATCAAACTCTCTGAGAAGTGGGCTATATTGGGGGTGAAAAGGAGTCCTCTGCGTTGGTTGTAGTGGGAGAGGCTTTATAATGGGAAGACGAGATACAGTAAAAGGTCGTAGGGGTGGAGCTGTACGTGGCCTCGGAAGAGGCGGGGGCTGTGGTGGAGCAGATAGTTGCCGAAAAGGGGTCCCAGGCGAATAATATGCGGGTTGCCAGGGGGCGGAGCTTGACAGGGACTAAGATTAAGTAAAGACGTTTGCGGGTTAGCGACCCTGCCAAGGACCAGGTTTGCATGGTGTGGGGGACCACAGGTGTATTGATGTACCATGCGGGGTTTAGTCAGGCTTGTAGACGAAGGGCAGAGAGCAGGAACTCGGGGAGCTAGTGTGGGAGAAAGCGTTATGTTACGAGGCTTTAACAGCAGGTGTTTGAGCCCGAGGAAGCGCTTTGGTGGAGAGAAGCGGAGTGTCATTAGGTCAGGGGGTCTGGGGCACGGGACTGTGCTTTCGCTTACGATTGCAGCGCCAGTTAAGGGCTGGTGAGATACCGCACCTGTCATATCAGCGGTGAATTTTGTTGGCGCGGTTGCGGACAGAGGCTGCATGGGTAGGCGTCCAATAGTAGAAGTGGAGGGTTCATGGTCGTGAGCATGAGGTGCGGGGCTGAAGGTCGTCAAGCAGGTTTGTGTGTCACCTGGACACAAGTCAGCATTACAGTCTTGCGAGCATAGGCGAGAAGCGACTCCAGGATAATGAAGGTCAGGGAGGGGATCAGTGCTGGATCATGGAGATTTTTCGGATAGCACTTTACTTCCAGCACTTGGAGGGGGAGCTGGAAGTTCGACCAGTTTATAACTGGCTACATTGTTGTCGGGGGCGTCTTCGAGTCCAACGGTTTGGTAGTTATCAGTGGCGGACTCTAGAGATATGCGGAGTAGATTTTCCGGGAGCTGCCTTTGCAGACGGGTACGAGCAGCTTCGACTTTGACGGTTTGGAATGCTGTATCCGTTTGATGGTTACCAGTAGTCGCCTCTAGAGGAGTAAATTCCTTGTGAGCTGTCTTTGTAGTCGAGTGCAGGCAGCTTTGACCTTTACGGTCTGGAGTGTTTGGGTAGATGACAGAAGGGCCCGGGATGTTAACAGGCACGTTGCATAGTTTTCGTCTCTGAATTGCATTAGCATTGGGCAACACAAGGATGGCTTCGACTTCCGCAGCCGTCGAGCTGTCTCATGCACGTTACATGCTGTCAGGATGGCAGCTTTCGTGCGTTCCACCGGGATGCGATCGGGAGCATTGTATATCAATACCTGTTTACGGCATTCCATACGCCGACTAATCCCGGAGGCGAGTGTGCCAATAAGGACTGACGCTGTTGCAAGATCTGATGGATCACAAGTTGCATCAGAGGTTAGAAGCCAGACAAGTGGTTGCGTGCTGCGGTAGGATACTATTACGCTCTCCATCTTATGCACACGAGCAATGAAATTTGCCAGGTCAGTGTAGAGCTGAGATTCATTTGGTAAAAAGGAGGGAAGACAGCTACTGAGTGAGGCAGGAAGGGAAATGTCAGTAAGTATAGCTGAGAAGCCTGAATTCAATTGGGGCACTCTATCGACCGGCCTTGAGGAGTGGTGAGGTTGAGTGCTGAGCCTTTTGCATGCAAGGCGCTTCTTTGGACACAATGAGGGGAAAGATGATAAGGAATCAGGGTCTAGCAACCACTTAGAGGAAGATGGGAGTGGCAGCATTATCCAATTCGATGTAGGTAGTAGTTTGCCTCGCTGGAATGGTGCTGGCAAGCCTATAACTCAGGGAAGCCTAATCAGGCGGGATAGGGTCGGAGGGATAGTTGAGTGCGACCAAAGATGAGATGTCGCAAACTGGTAGCTAAGTGCTACACTAGAAGTAAGTAAAACGCTAAGGCGGGGCTGGGGTCCAAAAAATATTTTTACAACACCTGACCTTGAGATTCAAGCAGGGACTATCTGAGTATGTTAACCAAGTTTTCTATTCGGGACGCAGGAGGGACGTAATTCGCATTGAGCGTGTCCAACGAGGTACCACGAAAATTGTTGCCGGCCATGTATGAATCAGCGAATGAATCCTAAAAATTATTATACACGCTTAACAAGTGCTGCAGTAAAAATCCCTTAAGTGACTACCACAGGTCTTTTTTCTAAAGATAAAACCTACAATGATGGGGTCTTTCATTCTAAATGGAGGGGTCTGGAATAAGCGCAGTAAGACTCAATACGATACGAACGGTGCAAAAAGCTTAGCAAAATGTTCCGATCCAACACTGAACGGTTCGCAGCGCGACCGTTGCTCCTTCTACGAAGAAATACTGGTTCCGGTTAACTTTTGAAGTAGTATCGAGCTAAACATTGGAGACTTGATAATCTAGAGCAAAACCTCCGTTGTAGTTGCTGAAGTTTAGAATTCTAGCCAGGTCCCTGACGGGACAGATTTCAAAAATGCAACCCGAAGTGTCAACACCATCCCAATGTAAGACAACAGAATGCTAACGCTTTAAGAATGATGCTATTGCACAGTCAGATTGTTTCACATGGTACGCAATATCAGAAACACTGGTTTTGCTCAATCGCAACCTTTGTGGTGGTTTCCAGTGATGGGTCCTTGAGTGGACTTAGAATGCTCTTAAGTGTCGTCCCATGCAGGAGGATCCACAAGTGAGGGAATAGTATAGTGGTCTGGGTACCCAAAAAGCTAGTTTACCAGGAGTGGGTGGTAAAGTAATAAATATAATTACACTGAATTGAGTACACAATGATAAATAGGACCGAATGGAACAGACTCAATAAGAATTGTTCTCTTTGAAAGAGCTCTTCGTTTGCCCAGGTCAGTGGATAAATAATAATCCGATCGTGGATGTCTAGGGGTCTTCTTCTGAACGACTGTCACATGCAAAAAACTCCGAAGATAGTATGAAATGTTTTGGTACCAGAATTAGCACATGAAACTCGCGAGTGACAGCTGTAAAATCGAGCGAAGTCAGAAGTGAAATTCGAAGCACGTGACCAAGCCTTTATTGTATGTAAATTGTACAGATGCGCGTTTTTGAGGTTTTGCGTATTCAAACAAAAAACGTTTATGTAACTGACGAAATACATAATGTTACAATGAAAGCAAAAGGAAGGTACAAAACGCCACAATATTCGGGAAGACCTACAGCTGTTATTAAACCATTCTGCAATAGCCAATGTGACGTCTTGTTTCTCATCTGAATCAGTTTTTCCCAGTTCACGTTGCTCAGATCAGCTCAAATCTTGAACACTGTCACTGTCGAACAAATCAAGCAAGCCGTTGTGGCGAGATTTCGATAAACTCATCAGCGAAGATTGCACTAGTCCTAATGGATGTATGGAGTTTTCTTACGCTCCAGTCAGGCAACTCCTCCCTACATCTTATCAAACTGGCCACACAGTGAAGATGACAATGGGTGTGGGTATCTATGTACCCTAACGGACCCCCAAATCGGATATCACGTTAAGTTCAGTGAGTTTAAAGAAATGGTTTGAGACTTTCCTCCTACAACCAGTAGATCTCATGACACCGACCGGCAAACATTATGTCGTTGTGGTGCTCCTAAACAGTTTGACTGTGGAACCAAGATCATGAGTTCTATTCTGCCGGAACAATGCTGGATGTTGGGAGTGGATGCCGCACCATCCACGCAACAAAACCGTAAAGTCTACGGAGTAGAACTTGAACCACCGAAATCAGATCATTCCGACGTACACGCTGGCCAGCTAGGTTGCTCGCCATATATTTAGTTCACGATCTCCAATCCTGTAAGCCCAAGGATGGAAACCTGACTCCCAACTAATGTAAAGTTACGCTGTACGCAGCATTTGAGAGCGTCAAGCCTAGAGCGCGTGCGCCATACGCCTTGAGTGAAATGACCACTTCACGGCTCAGGAGAGCGTCTGCAGGTGAAACATTACTAGCACTTGGTGAGAAAAGGATGGGGACTGTCACACCAAACCGAAAAAGGGTCTAAATAGCCGAACACGAGGGACATGCCTCCAAATGTGTCTGGCGGACTGGTACCATCTCTGTGGCTAAACTTCAACCTGTTAGATCCCTTTAATTAGGCCGTCCTTTCCGGGAGCAACGTTAGATTTATAAAGGCCAGTGAAAGGGTAAAAACGGTGATTACGAGAGAGCGGGAGTGTACATGTGATTGATGGTCAGATTTGAACAGTAGCCTGAATAAGGAAGACCATGATTCACTTTCGCGGAGAAGCAGAAGCTTTCTCAACACAAAGTATCCGAAGGCCGCTAATTAAAAGCAAACCCAAATAAAGTGCGGAGAACCTATGGCGTCTTAGGAATTGAGAATTTTTCGGTAAGTCAGTCTATTCTGGCTACACTTTCCAGTCATATGTTGCTGATGGCTTTCTGTTTACGTGAGCAACTTTTCAAGGTTACCGATCACCGCTGATTCGCATGTGATTACTGGTTTATGAGGTGAAGCACGAAATCAAATGGTAGCATATTCTAAAGGTCCGCCGTGTTCTTCAAATGTCAGTCATAAAAGTTTCAACGTAAGCTCCACCCAGGTGAATACTTGAGTAACATATGGATCCGTTATGCTCCTCATATGAGTTTGTCCACCGAAACTCAGCGAAAGAAATTTTTTGCAACGTTCGCCAAGCCTGCAGTATAATAATAACTCCATATATAGTCCAAATGTAATGCAAAAATATGCATCTCCTTGGAAGATAACAATGTTCAGTTATGTGCCACTAGTCAGGAGATAATGTAGCTTTATCAGTTTGACTGCGCGTGAATTAGCACCACCCCGGTAAGAGATCATTCCCCTCGAAAAGCATGAGTCAACTAAGCTCGATTACGTCTTAAAGCGCAACGCGATTTCCGGAGACCGTCAGCCATTGCTTTTCACCTTGATAACTGAACGTTTTGTCGCTTGCCTTGACTACCTATACTGACTGTTGGGCCCGTACCTATACACGCCGCTGATAATAAGGCCTCAACCATAAATGATGACCTGATCCAAAGACCAAAGACGGCCCTTCATACGCATACATGTTGTCCGTCTACGACGCCCACACCTGAAAATTACACCACGGCCTTTGGCGAATTATATGTTTTCATTTATTGGTTGCATCTATACAGACGAAATGGGGAGTCACTCAAGTTCCTGTATTCCGGAATCCGATTTCAGTCGACAGGGATTCCGAAAGGAAAAATACATAATTAATCACATTTCGCGTGCACCTTCGGCAACATCACTGAGAACTCATAACTTAACAAAGTTATAGAGGACAACTCATGAAGTACCTAATAAATCTCGTTGTCGAAAATGCACGGTCGGTGTCCACGCTTAAGTTGGAGCAAAGTTGAAGCCAGCAGCAGCAAGGTCAGGTGTGACCCTGAAAAGAGCCTGGAAGGCATTCACTCCGTGCGAAATCAGAAGAAATCATCGTCATTCTGGGATTCAGAAGCAAGGTCTAGGACATATTTGCTGGTAATTAGTTTTCAACTTACCAGTCTCCATCTGCTCCGAAGTTTTACAGAAGAGTTTTATTGCGACAGCCTCACGGAACACGTTCGGCCAGGATTCCACTGGCCCCTCGATGCAGGCATCATAGCATGCCCTCTTGCTTGATCGCTTGATGGACCGCCAGGTGCGTTTGCCCAACAGACCGGCGACAAAATAAAATGGCATCATTGATGCGTGCGCACTCATCAGTTGGACACTGTTGCGGAAATTTACCAACCCGCGATGCGCATGAACGACCCACTTAAGAGTAATTTAGAGCTGCTGGTAATGAGGCCTTATCTATGCGTGATAGCCTGACGCGCTGTATATGTATATGTAGCCATAGTGAAGATCTGGCGAGTGAGTGGGTACTTGGTGTCAGATGTGCTCCTTCAGAGCACTAAATCCTAACTTCACTCTATTTCTACTTTCTGATACTGATACCCTTTAGTTTAATAGAAACAACGGCTCCGTCGTCCTCATCATAACTTGTAACCATCTCATACCTAACCGCGGTAGCGGTCTCATCAACCAGGGCTCATTCCTATGAACCTGATCATCAGCTTCCGTGCTTACGTTTGTAAACCGACTATTTTGTGGTCTATAACATCAGGTTATAGTTAGAAATGCTTCTACACTTTAGACAGATCTAACAACTCGAAAGCCGCTCGCTATTTTAAACCACACTGAGGCTCAACCCACGTACAGGTAACATACATCACCGAATTAGAGCACACGCCGTCTCTTTCCCCTAAGCGTTCGCTGGGACTTGGCTCCCCATAATCCATCCCCTCAATGCGCCTTGCCTGCCCATCTACATTTGTCCTACCTGATCGGTTCTATAGGTCGCTACTCAGCCCTGAACATTCACAACCCTTCTCGTATCATGTTCGCACCTCTTCTCTCTGCCGATGCGAAAGGCTGAATGGCTGACAACTCTGCTTTCAACTGCATTCCCTCCTCCCAAAGACATTTTCTACCATATGCTGAAACTCGTACGCAGCCTTCTGTAATGGAGACAGGAGAAAACTTTTGTCGAGCGTCCGTGCCGACGGTTTAAGTTTACCCTGGTTGTAGCATATATCTCGGGTGATCCTCCTGTGAATCCAAAACATCATTTGTGGCAGGGAAAAAACTGGTGTCTCCTGTGAGCTAACAGACTCACTAATTGCACGCGTTGTGACGTTTCCGACGCAGTTCGTTCTGCGAAGTCTCTACGCTCTTCCTCAGGCTTTAACTGCACCCTTGTCACCTCATCGGCCAAACAAGCGAAATCACCATTCTCCTCACGTTTTCCCCCCGATCTCTTGTCCCTGCATGCTTCGAACTATTAATTTATCTAGACTCACCCAACTTCCAGGATTAATTACCAACTTTCCGCGCGGTACCTGATATCAGAAAGCCATCCATATCCCCAGTCGGCATGCTAATGTTCACTGTAGCCCCTAGCTCTGCTGCTCCTTCACCCGATTCCTGAATGAGGGTTACTGAACCGTTCCAAACGCTGTCTGAGATGGCACGATTCAATGTATGATGACCCCACCTCCCCATATGCTTGCCAGAAAACAATCCCTTTTACAAAAGCTGCCTACGAAGCCACGTACGCATCAACCAAGATTTAGGGAACCGTCTACTCACACTGCTCTTTCTACCCAGATTCACGGCTGACTACGTAACTACATAACACCAAAAAGTCTAAATAGACTTCCGGATTAAATACCATTCCCGTCTATTTATATTCATATATTTTCATATTTTCAGGTCTGAAATACGGGTAACAATAGATTTTCTAGTTTGAGCTGACCGAGAAAACCGGTCCACTTTGACAAACCAGCGGCAATAGTAGAACTTTAGAGTGTCGTAAGCCCTGGACACTAAACGCTCTAACCTCGTGCTAGGCGGAATTCCACATGGATCCTGCTTTACTGACCGCAGTTAGGCGCTGCTACGGCAGAGAAGCCTAGCCCGCACAAGATTGGCCAAAAGTTCGGGACGCTTGCCGGTCCGGCCACAAGCCAAGATCCGATTGGTCGAAAGCCTGGACTCAACAGCCAACCATAACCCAGTATTGGCCGAATGCCGGTTGTCAATGGCGCATCCAGAAGGCGTCAGAATTTCCAGAAGGTTGTCGCCGCTTACATTATATATATGACGCGCTGTACAAGTGTTCTTGACTTCGTTTTGGGTGTTACTATACCTTGTGCATCTTTGGTGGTTGTTTTGACGTGAACGCTAGCTTGGGAGGCTGAGACCGAGAACTAAGCTGAGGAAAATACCGTCACTACACCTCGGAGATGTTATTTTACAAATGTTTCCTACTAAATGGTGACAGAAATAAGAAAACGGTACTCAACAAAAGACTGATTTTGCTGTTGTTTCACGGTTAATGTGAGGAAAGTGTCAAAGGCACGCCGGCTTAGTTACGACACATTAGTTCAAAAAGTATTTCTCGATGTTCCTGCAATCTAAGGACTTCACAGGACGGACTTAACCACAACCGAAGGTCGTAAATCGTGAAAGAAGAGGATAAATAGTTGTCAAACAGCGATTCGCTGATCTTCTCGCTTTACCTATTACTTTTCAATAAATAGTGCATTCTCCAAGAAGCTTTTTTCGACGGTTCCTCAGAATCAGTAAATGATTTACACATGACAACCCATGTTCACGTACTAAATTTGAGGAAAAAATGAGTGAAAGGTGTTCTTTCGTCATTTAATTGAGAATATGCCGTGGTACCAAGAGATAAAGAGAGAATGCTTACGAGACAAGACACATCCATGAAGACATTGGCCAAACAGACTGGGACGATTGCACGTATGGTGAGAGAAATAAGAAATCGCGAGAGAACATTGCCAGACAAAGTTAGAAGTTAGAAAAAATGGTCTACCCGAAGCAACATGTCAGGGATATGTAGGTGGAAAACACAGCCCAAAACTCTGAAACAACCATACGCACACAACCATGCATGTCGATGATAGCGGATTGATGAGTGTGGAAACCGGGACCTCCTAGTGTTCGGTTGCCGTGCGGATTAGAGGCAGTACAACGGACGAGGGTAGTCCCATTCCACCCAAAGAAATCACAATGGTTGACATAAAGGGCGGACTGAGAGGGACAGATCACATTTCAGCACGTCCTACTTCCTGCTCCATTTTATAATGCTTCAGGTCTGTCAAACTGCGGGCCAGTTCTGACCACTGTTCAGGCCCAGGTTGGGACAGGGATTCATGAACGGAGCAGATGGTTACACGGCCCTGATTATCTCCAGCGGCTAAGTAGCTACCTGAACTATCCCATCGACACTTGTTCAACGCGACGTTACCTCCGGTCCTATCTTGGCCTGCGTGACCCCGAATGGAATGACGTGCACAAGGGACCTGAAAACAGAACAGAACCGCAGAAACAGTTTAAAACTAGCTTGGGCCATGGAAATTAAATGGCAATAAAACCACGACTGATCCACGGCGTTAAGAGGTATCTTATTATAATGAGGTTTGCAATAAGCAGCCCACGCCTGTTATATAAACCATATGCTAAGATCGGTGTGTCGCACGCCGTAAATTGTAACATATAACACTTAAGGCGTTGCAATCCGAAAAAGTATTGGAACGTTTTCACCTGGAAGAATGAGCTAGCTTAGCCAAAACAAGTTGCTTTCGAAAAGAAGAGAGCCAGATTTGTCCCTGGAGCCCATTACCAGCCACTGCATGGTTACCGGAAGAATAGTGACTTTCCATCCAATGAAGTGGCATACATTTAGTCATTTCAGTCGGGTGATCGCTGTGCAGAGGTCTCAATTCTAGGAGGGAGAACCAAAGGATCAGGTATTATGTTCATAGCGCTCTATTCCATAATCGATAGAGAATCTGTTTCCAACTCCCCATACTGAACTCACTGAACCATTTCGAGCACGACAGTCAACCGCTAGTTAAATTGTAACAAAAAAGGCGCAACGTATAACTGGGTCATGTTGGCGAGGGTAGATATATATCGTCCAATTGAGAAAAAACGCCAAATCAGAATGGTATAAGCATTGAGACTTTGAAGAAGGCCGACAAGTGGAGTATTTCACTTGTCTTAACTGGTATGAATAGGGGTTCCACGTGTTCAGCAAGTGCTCTTTTTGACCAGTTATCTCTACAAGAGAAGGATGAAGCGGGGGGAAAAATGTCTCCGAGTACGTGCTGATTAAATTGTACCGATTAGACGCCGACCACTCTACGTTTGTCCAGAGTCCCGCTTATTACACTGCCAAACCCATCGTCTAATGTGTCCACCAAGTTTAGATTTCCTTTGCCTTCAAAGTCACAACAACAAGTGGAAGACACCTTCACACGAAACTACCCACAAAACTGATGAAACTTCGAATAGCTCACTACTGGTTTCGTCTTCCTTGTGACACAGCAGGTAGGCCGATCTATGGATTCCCTTCCGTCTAGGTTCATACTTAAATATCGTTCAAACTAAGAGATAAGGCGGTTCTTCTGCAGTACACTCAATGAGAGGATAACTTCAGTTGAGACTCCCGTCACTACCAATTTAGTTTGTAAATAAATGAAAGACTCCGTTCGTGGACGTTTATCAAAGACTCGATAACTACATGACTTAGGCCACGTCTCAGTCTACTATGGCTCGTATGACGTGGTTGTACACTACATGCTCCTTCGTGGGAATTCGAATTTTTAATACTGATTTGTACATTCGTTTGGTCGTTAGCTATGTGACGCGTAGTGCAGTTGACAGCAGCGCACGAACGGTCCTTTTATCACAATCCATAATCCCGAACTCAGTCAAGTGGTTTACCTGGTTCTGGAATGAAGACTCATTTAAAAAGTTGGTGAATTTATTGGGCCAGGAAGAACGGCTGATACTTAAAACCATAGCGATAAAAACCTTTAGTTGTATCAGGCAGTAAGAAGGCTGTTCTTGCGAAGCTTGTGTGTTTGAAAGACAGCCCATAGGGAATTCTATGTTGGAGTCTGTGACTGGAAAAATCATATGGTGCGGACAGTATTCACTCAATGTGGTAACGGGGAAAAAGCATTCGTAGAACGTCCACCGTTGTAGCTAAATTATGATCTGTCATGACAAGATTATAAAAGCAATAATGAAACAGCAAAAGAAATACGGTCATTCGCAACGACGACGGTGAATTCAAGCAAAGGACCTGTCTGACAAGAGCTTAATTTCAAGTGAGAAAGAAATGGAACAACTAAGGAAGTCACAGCCCATCACGAGTCGACAAAACAACGTGATGCAAGCATCAACTGCCTCCTTTCCACATATTCGCTCTTCCCCCTTGTCACTCCGTTGTTAGCGATATGTGCGTAGGCCCATTCTTGAGAAATTCGCCGTCCATTGCCGCTATCTGCAATATCTACAGCTACCTCGGCCACCACAGCCACAGAAACTTCGAAATCACTCTTCGAACTGTCGCTCCGTTCATCTGGCAGTCTGAAACAGGCTGGACGAAAGATCCCCCTTGCATGTATGCTGGACTCGCTTCCTGTTTTAGTACGGCACTTAAGCACCCAAGATAACGATAATGATAATGATGCGCATCAATCGCACAAGTTATCTCCGTGATCTTATGTTTTCGCCTACAGTTACAGCTGGGATTGTCAGACATGGAGCCCCTGAAGAAAAAGACAAAACCACCCTTCTGAAAAAATTACACGGTGAAGTAGTCTACTGCATGCGACGGCAAATCATAGCTGACTGTAGGCTGTAATCGGACAGCTCAGTGGCAAAGTTACCTCAACATCCTGATTGATATTCCACACGTCCAGACGACCGGTACCGTCCACCGCCGCAAACACTGCAGGATGGACAGGACTCCAACTAACATCGTACACATAGTCGAAATAGTCCTCGAATGTGTGTAGTGGAGTGTATTCGGAAGTGGACCATAGGCGGACAGTCCAATCGAGAGATGAGGTAAGGAACAGAGAAGAGAAGTTCATGGCACCGGGACACGGATGAGTCGATATGGCTGTGATGGGAGCACAATGACCTTTGTATGGAACGTTACGAGATGCATCGTCCGTGGTTGCTGTGCGACTGTTGCAATAGCACATACAGAAGGGGTTTAGGAATTTGAAGTTAGAGACAGTATAGTGAAATAAAGCACCATGTTAAAATTAGAAGGAGAGGACTCAAGTTCTCCAAGTGGATACAGTTTATGGACAGTAGCACGTTCCGCCTCCCTGAAGTCGAATCACAGCAGTGCTAAGGAATGTTTTGTGAACCTATGGTATGGTTTTCAGGAAGGATGTCTAAATGAAGGGCCGAGAACCTCTAAAAGCCGTTTACCACTAGTGTATGAGTAGTTAGTCTCGTCAGTAATCAACATAAGTATGCGAAATCAGCTAGACTGACACCTTAAAAGCTTGCGGCTGTACATTACAACCATCTCTCATAAACAGCGTTCCCAGATGAGTGAAATCCACCTGGGTTCACGTAGAAGAGTAAACAAACAAGACTGTGCATCAAAGGCGTGAATATTTGAATAAGAGTAAAATGATTCCTGTAAAAGAACCTAAAAAAAATCAAAATGCGAAAAGACTTCTTATTCGAAATGTACTAAAGTTAGGGAGGAAATAGCGCAACTTCGAGACTCGGAGGATACTGACCACTAAGTGTGAGGAAACTTGTGCAGAAAACACTAAAACGGGTCCACGAGGACACGAAGGATGCTTAGTCTGATCTCTATGCGGTCAGATATAACTAACATGCCAATGGAGTGTAGTACATCCATCCACGATGCAGCGTGACTACTGATCATTGTGTTCCGAGCATCACATTACGAATTACCTCTAAAATAAGCAAAACAGGTTGTTCGCAGGTTGTTCCTCCACAACCATGATCCCCACCATCAGTGGGACTTACTCATCACCATCGTCATCGACAGCATGACATCAGTGTTCAACACTGATGCATCGCTGCGTGCTATTCTTTAAATCAGTGTTATTTTTTCGGATCTTGGTTGAAAAAAGTCAGTTCTTGCGACAACGATTAGAAGATAATCTACTGAAGAAACACTGGGTGAGTGAACTTGTGAATGGGCAGAGATAAGAGCATCCGATTAGGTAACACCCATCATTCGATGTCACCACCAGCAGTAATTCTTACCCAACGTGTGGCCAGGATGCTATAATCCCATACAAGTGATTGGCAGAAGTGGCGACGCCACAACACTGGGTTCTATGACAAGAGTGTTGTTCATCAAACCGAACAAACTGTTTATACGATTGAAAACATCTGCTTGCGACAAAAATATTTTCACTCAAAGACAAGTGGATAAACTGTGGTATCTTCGGGAGGTAATCCACATAGAGGGCATGAACTAAGTAACGTGTCACCTGTCGAAAAGCGGTACTCAGGATCTGCCATAACATTGGAACAGTGAGCACACAGAGTTCATCTTGTATGTGCCTGTAAAAACGGTTGGGGAACACGCCAAAACGCTCCAGCCATCTGATGGCCGATTAAATTCTGCTGTAACTCTTGGCGTCGTTACCCATGGAAATCAGTGGTTTGCGTCTTACCACAATTTGGTATGAACAGTAGCTCCAAGGAGACGAATTTCGTTCCGAGAAAAAGGAACTCAGGTTGCCACATACTATTTCACTGTAGGGGAATCGGTGTAATAATGGCTATGCTGAAATTGCCGGACACTGTGGCTGCTCCTGCTGGAGTTGGTACCGTTTTCAGCCATCCAGCTAAATGGTCTCTACTTGAATGGTTGCGCGCTGATAGTCACCTCCGTGCGATTCGTTTGG
Source organism: Opisthorchis felineus (assembly GCA_004794785.1). NCBI lineage: Eukaryota > Metazoa > Platyhelminthes > Trematoda > Opisthorchiida > Opisthorchiidae > Opisthorchis > Opisthorchis felineus. Next base: position 356,159 of record SJOL01007149.1, read on the forward strand.
CAGCGTCTCAAATGGTCGCTGATCGCTGTCCAGGTAGATGATCTGAGACATTTCAGGTCTTTGACAAGCAGTGCGACAGAGCTATATCTGGAATCGGTTGGAATAAGCGACCTCGCAATGATGCGATCGGGAAACAAGTTCACACAACAACTCAGAAAGCAATTCATCCAAATAATGCATCCAGCACAGCAAATTAAGGTGACTAAGCTGTGTGTTACGCATGCCTAGTTATCGTCTGGCGAGAAGAATGTTACTTTCCGTACCTCATTCAGATGGGTGGAAACCCAGAGATGGGCAGAATACGACATGGCAGAAGGGATTTGAAGGAGGTTACGTAAAACCTGGGTGCCGTTGGTGTTGTTACCTTCTAGGATGGGGCTTACGGGACCCTTCCTGTGCTTGGCTGGAAACATCAAAAGGTATGACGGCTAACCGATGTGAGTGGTCTTTCATGCTACCAGTTTCAATTCAGGTTGTCTGAGTGTTGGAGGTGTAGGCAACTCCAATGTCTTTGGTATACTAGCTTTATGCCCCCCCCTATCCAATTTTTTCTTCTTTGCATAATGAGGCTTTATTAAAATAAACTGGCATGGTTGAATGCAGTGAAGCACGAGTGATCTCTGGTGTTGCGGTCAGTGACGATGTAGTCAAAACAAATAACTCTGTCATAGGAAAACGCCTACTTAATATTGAATACGGCAACAAAATCGCTAGAATTGATAATCTGGGTTGCAGTCGCCCTCTCCCCAACAACAGCCGTTCTGCAATATCATTTTGTCATAAAATCCTAAAGCGTAAGAAGAAGTAACGGACGAAAGGACCTGGTACCAGCCTATTATCACATGAAAAATGAAAGTACCGAGCGTCTACGTTTAAGATGAAGGTATTATCACACAGGCTGGACTGTGTGCGATCAAGGTTGTCACACGAAATCCAAGGGGCTGTTTCATCCAGTGAAACCTACTTAGGAGTCTGTCCTACGGATCGGGCTCGAGCTGGTTTGGAGGTTAACAGGCGAACTCATGTCGAGAACCCTGAGGTTCGAAACTCAATCGAATAAGCCTGTTTGTGTTTTACCAATCTGGCAGTCTGTTGGGCTTCGAGGTTCCTATGGGTTTTGCATCGGGTATGCACTGAAATACACCACAGTTGTACGAAACGGGTTCTAACTTAGGAAGAAATCCGTGACATTCCGAAAAGCGGCTCGAAGTAGAACAATGCCAGTCTGAGTCTACCAATGACTCCGTGGGATAAAGAATGGGAACAAATAGCAACCACAATTAACCGAACAAGTACGGTAAAACAAAATTAACCACATAACACGCATCTTGTAATAGAGAATTGGTTTACGTGGTTGCACGTGATGAACATCTGTTTGTCAGGAGCTCACAATTATCTGATGAAATCAAGCACGATCACAAGTTCAGAGCAGCTTTTTAAATAAACACATAGACAGAACTAAGAGCGATAGCAAATAATCAATATAATTGCACTCCCAGGGATATCGCAAAATGTCAAGCGACCATTGTTCTAATAGGTAAAGCGAAAGTCTACAGTTGCGACCAGATCAGGTCATTTGAACCAGAATAAATACAGTCTTAACGACATTTGGTCAGAAGAGTGCAGACCCACACAATCTGCATAGAGATATCAGAAGACAATTTATGTGGAACGGTGCACTTTCGCACATTCCGTGACCATCCATTCATCACAAACAAGTCATTGCAATCAACGCCTTGCAGTCAGTCCATCGCCTACCAACTCTACGCACAATCAGTACATCACAAAAAAATTAGACCTAGAAAATGGATAAAACCATGTGGCTTTCAAAGTTAAGCCGTAAACTGACCCACTCGACAACCCGATCCAATATGTTCGCCAAACACGTTTAACCTTAGTACACCTCCTTCCGTTAGCATGGTAGCTGGGTGCTACAGCTGAACGATTATTAGTTGTTTTGTTATTACAGACAACCGCATATTCGTTTATGGCATGGATGAGTCTCTGGCTCACTGAAGTGGGCTTTAGATGGAGTATTTGCCGAGGCTTTATTGGTGTTTGCGCAGTCGTACTGCGCCCATGTGAGGTTGTGTAAAGTCCTCATTCTTGCAGCATGTGTTGGCAGCTTGCGGCAACGTTGAAGATTACAGAATCATCACTACGACCCGATACTGTGGTGGATACCTTTCGGACGTGCCTCGTCCAGCGGACTGTGTTCAAAGATTGTGTCCTAGATTGCCCCTTGGCACCGAACAAAATTGTGTAATCTTTGAAGCAAAGCCCATATTCCGCAATAAAGGGTAGACGTGGTGGCTCCAGTGAGCAGTAGGAACCACAAAGCTATTCCGAAAGTGGTAGTAACGGCGCACTTTATTACATCGCCTGGGTAGACAAGGGCCGGGGGGGGATAAAACGCTCAATGGTCACGATTAATGCCTACCCTGGCAGACTTTTGTCTTCCCACTTTCAATGTTTTGAAACGGTATTACTCATGTCCAAGAGTAGCACTGTATTAAAGCTATCAACACTTTTACCTTACACTTTGACTAAGCCCCAGCTTATCAAATGACCCTAAAGAGCAGACTTTACAGGTAAAGTCCCAGATTTTATTGGCCCTCAATCACAACGTCATGTGATTACATAATCTGGTTTATTGAACAACTCTAGCCTTGAATGAAAACATAGAGATATCCGAACTCTGATTTGCGTTCTTCATCTTAGATGTGCATAACTTTTATTCGTGACAACACAATTTCCAAGTCGGCTACAGAGTAACGCAGGAAGACGGAACAAACAGCACGCTAAAGGTGACAGGTGTGGTGCTCTTCCAAGCGGTACTCAGTGTTTCCTGCAACTAACCATTAAAAAACACCACAAGCTGAAACATCTTTCAGGATGAGTAGAACTAATGCGTTCGCTTGACGTTTTATCCTCCTGGATGGATTACGTAAAAAACAACTAGGTAGCACCGGTAACTTGTTTATGTACACTAAGAATGAGCAGCTTCCGTGCGATCAGAACCCGTTCGGCACAGGTAAGCAAACGCTGGAGGGGGACAACACCCCGCTGCCTGCTGAAGTGAGTGAGTCCGCAAAACTGTCTTCACACATTTGCATACGCAAAACATACATTGGTCAAAATGCTTTGTAGTAATTCTCGTCTATCACCGTCTGGCCAAGTCCACTCTCCGAAATATCAGCTCACACATAAGCTTCCAGGCTCCGCTATGCACGAACGACCACCTGTCAGTCTACTTCGGTAAACTTCAAGAAAACCTCGTTTATCTTTTAGTTGGCCGTACACTAAAGTTAACAAGTGTCAGTCACCCATACGGATTTCACTCATTAGATCGTATCATGCCAAACCAATCAGTCGGTCGGTTACATAGCTATGGGCCATGACAAGGGTTCTTTGGTCTCAGCTACCACAGTTTCGTTCACAGAGACATGGGGAAACAGCAGGGGAACAGTCAGATACTGGGAATGACAGCCGAATAGGCTACTTGTTACGGATCCCTGAGGAAGCGACAGGCTACACAGGCATTGACGGCGCAGCGTCACTGACCATATGACTGAGACATGCCCATCGGTGATATGAGCCACTGATGCGTTGAGTATCGGTGGTGAGGTAACGGTTGTCACCCGACGCAGTTTAATAGTCTGTGCCTTCATACTTCACTGTTAGATCACAGACTATCCAACTCTAGGTTGTTTTCACCCAGTAGTTGGCTGGACAAAAACAGGCGTGCAAAGTAGACGATTCTCCAACTCACGAAGCATCTGGCTTAGCCAACGTAAACTGTGGAGTGTGTTCAGCTCTACTATCGCGATACACTTTCCTTTGTATGAAACTATATGACACACTTCGATACTGCTAAGCCAATGTTAGCACGAGATCCAGGTAACTTTTTGGCAACAGTGATCGTCAAACACCGAAAATTTACGAACACGTATGTACATATACATACTTGGCAATATAGAAGAAAAGTGAGGTTGTGCGAGGGAGCGAAACGAAAAACCAGCAATGCACATCGCCAACTCTCGAGCCACATTTGCATAGTGAAAGTACAAACCAGACATCAGTGAGCTGGAGAAGATCCATCACAGCATCAGCTATCCAGGCAAACTGAAACTAACCTGCTGTGTCGCTGTCCACAATAGGCATTCCCATTCTCGGCCCCAACAGCATAATTATTCACATCATTGGCGAAGAAAGACATGCAGGTGGGATAAAGTTCGAAATGTCCACCACCTGTCGCTGAGGGCACCTCACACACTCTGCTCTTTTCGCGCGGTTGGGCCAACATTTCAATATTCCATGCACACAACGATCCATCTGAACCGAGGCTGATGATATTGTGTGCATTCTGAGTACCGACCACGGTCACAGCAAACACTGGGTGTGTATGAGCCATCGAAGTGAGAGGGCTCCGTTGAACTGGTGTTCGCTTGTTGACTCTAAAGTGTGAATGAGAAAGAGTAAACTGACAGACAAGGCGGAGGACAAACAGAAGAAAGCATGTGAGGGCAGATGAATGGTGACCGAATTTCAACCAGGTACTGAAAAGGCGGGGGGGTTGGCGCTGAACAGTGGATACTGGTTAACAAAGGAGTGCAATACGCTGTAAAAACACCAACACAAGGATGAGGGTTCTTTGAAATTGATTCATTTTTTGTGCGCTGAGTGCGAGTGGTGAAAGAAGGGTCATCATAGCCCACACAAGTTTCTTCAGTCAAAAAGCCTAATTAGCAACATAAAATGAAGTGGCGTATGACCGCACTACAGTTGAACAGCGCTCACTGTTATTCAGAGTAACCGCAGGTTGGTATGAAACGCCATTTATCCCAGTCCTAACACATGCGCAGCGAGCTCATCACTTTTGTGGAATATCTAGCATGCACAAAACTGAGTGAGTTGCAAATCACCAGGAAACCGGACCAATAACCCAAAATCGAGCATTCTAAATAAGGCTAAAACTAACACTGGAGTTCCAAACCTGACAGTTCCCCTTTCCTACCGATGATGAGCCCAGAACTTGGAGAAGTCACACACAGTCAACTCCTCCCTGGATAGAGTGAATTCTTTACCCAGCTACTCCTCGAATTTCAGTGGGGTTCTAATGTCACTTCCCAGTTTTAGTGCGGGGACATCAATGAATAGGATATCTATGTCTCGTGTGACATCGTATCTAGTGCCAAAACATGAATAGGGGCTTTGGAAAAGCAGCAGGAAGCTGTGTCAGATACTAGCAGAAAATGCTGCGGTCACTGTCAAGCATGCTCTCTTTCATTGGTGGTATCTGCCGCGTCACAATCCTCGGCCAAATATAGTCTACTTCGGCGGTGGATAAAAAGGCATGAGGCTGGGATGTTAAAAAGGTGAATCAATAGGGACGGAAAGAGCCAAAAAAATAGAGATGGGAAGGACAGTCGACTTGAAACAGAGATGTGGTCGTCCAAGGATGAGCGCATTTGTGTTTTGAACCACAAATCGATTCACCACGGGTTCCAATTTGTCTGTAGTATTTCTTAGGCCTTCACTACATTGGGGCCCTGTTGTAATTGCTGTTCCTATAGAGGAAAATGTTGGTAGCTCAGGTAGCGTAGATGGTCGTTGGCTTGTTCGCTTGCCCAGCTCAGCGAACAAGCCAACGACCATTGCTCTTCCTCTTTATCAGTTAAACTAACTCCTTGTTTTACTTGCAGGGGTTTGAAAATCCAGATCTTAATTTCTCAGTTTCACACATTCCAATAGCTGCTAAAATGGACTATTCTTGGTCTGTTCGTCTGTGACGAACGTTAGCAACAATATCGATCACACCATTAATACGTTCCACCTTGTCCCCGTCATCACCTAGGACAGTTTCGCGTTAGCCCTCAGCACAGCCACCTGAGTCGACATTGTGATGCATAGAGAGGACAACAAAACCAAAGAAGTTTCATCGAACAGTCAAAAGTAGCGTGAGCAACTCTGTAGATCAATCCTAGTAGAACGTGAATCAACTGATCCATTCGCTAGGGAATTGGTCTCAGTTGTCAATTGCTAATCGAAGCGAAGTCGAACAAAACACTGGTTATCCCAAACAGCGTTCATAATGCTACTCACCCATGTCAGCTCGGAAATGCTAGCTTTTAATGGGAGCATCTTGAGTAAGCAATATCGACGAAGTTCGTATGCCCAAAAATCCCCGACACAAACTACCGGTTTGTTTTGAAAATACGAACAGGGAACTGTTTGACCCGCAGTGCCACTGGCTCCACTCCACTGTTCTATTCCCATATATTCCTGGTCATGATGTGGAATTGATGTTTTTTAATAGTGCAGCTGAAGAGGTGAAACCGAAGTATAGACAACTAGCAGCCTTGGTATTCCTTGTGATAATGAAACTCACTTTAAGTCAGGTACCCAATTAGTTAAGAAATCCATTATGCATACTCGTACTGCACACTATTCTTCCACTTTGATCGCTTTGAAATATACGTCTGGCAAAATGGGCAACAACCATGGAACACAAATAGGGACATAAATATTCAATTTATTCGAGAAATTCTAATCCTTCGGGTAGGTGGCCCAGTGATTCTACTGCTGCCACCTATCACTTGCTGTTTCGCTCTTGTTTGAGCCGCCTCACCTTAGGCCTTATCATCATGCAAAGGACTTTATCTGCAAGAACGCTGTAAACGTTTAGTCCATGGTAAACTTATGTCGAAATGCTGGCAATTTGTAACGCAGTCCTGCGGTGACACGCAATCCAACCTCGGGCGTATTAACTTTCTTATTCTTTTTCTTCAACTGTAAAAACCATGTGCATGTTGTGCAGTGGTTACGGCTGCCACAGTCTCGGTCATCGATGATCTGGAGAGGTGGGGATGGATAGCTACGCATTGGAGTCGGTAGATGATGTACTTCAAATGTAGACTTTATATTGGGAAGGTCGGGATAGGAAGCTATGCACTGAACGCAACATGTTGAATAAATGTAAGTCATTGAGTGCGCGACGGGGTCATGTCTGTCAATATCTCCAAGCGCTGATGTGTCACGTCTCGGGGTTCACATCCAGAGAGACAGAAATAACCAGCGCAATTGAGTTTGTTGGTAATGGCTTCTACGCCACGTTGTCAAGACATCGCTGGAACTCTTCTGCCTCGTTCCCCCCCACCCCTCCGCATTGCTGTGCGAAAAGGGCTCACCGAGAAAACCGATCGGCTGGCATACGGAGCACGGAACCAAACCAACATAACCTATGAAGTATGATCAGTCCATCTGTTGTGGGCGTGTTATTTCTTCGGAAAACGATTCGGCGTACTTCAGCACCACTGATCCGACATTCCAACCAGACTCGAAGAATGCTCAGAAGACATCGATGTTCAAAGTATTTTTAACGTCCTCAGGGCTCAGCAACCAAGTTTTCTGACCCACATGACAATATGGAGCGCGCCGCTGCATTTTAAACTCGACAGACAAGATGATGGCACGCCTGTGCCAAAGGCAATGAAGGCTGACGAAGGCTCTTCTGGCCTTTCCACTGCAGATGAAAATATCGTCTTTTTTTAACCAAGGAGACTGATACGGATACCCAGGTAGATAACTTTCTCTACTACCTTAGTCGACTCATCCGCAAACTTGCGGTTCGGGTTCGAGCACTCCTGGTCTTGAAGTTCCGTTCAACACTTTGCATGTGTGACGCACATGCCAAACCGTGAGGCATAATTATTTAGATCATTTAATTTCGTCCGCATTACGATGGCATCAGATCTCAATAGGGCTAGGTGGTTTGCGTCCTCGATATTTGTGAGCGAATGTCCTGGGAACATTTCGACCCCACGGGCACCAGATGTTGGGAGTGAGTCTTCTATGCTCATATCAATGGCGAATTTGAACAGGAAGGGTGAAAGAGGACAGCCTTGCGTGACACCACACGATGTAATGAACCCAAGAAAGAGCTTGCCGTAGACCACGTATCCACGGGAGTTGGTGTACATCAAGGTCAAGAAAGAGAGAGATTAGCATTAAGGTGGATGACGAGAAAAATGGTGAATCGCTTAAAAATTCCACGAACAAACCGCGTATGAAAAACGGAGACGGAACCGGAGTGGTGATACGTTTCTTGGAAGACTAGGGCCTCATTAGCATCAGGTTGCTCAAAAGAGCCCAAACCAGTTATGCAATAAGCCAGACGCAAACAGTCAGTTCTTTAAAATAATCAGCTTCTTAATTCGTCCTAGCAACAAAGAAACTTCCTATCGAACGCTCTCCCAAAAATGACGTTGTGGTCTATCCACAGCCACGAAGTATATTCGTTGGTGTGGAAAACATACACCCTGAAAACGGTAACGAAAGCCGGATACCTGGGTGATTTCAAGGTGAATTGACTGACCCTCGGGAATGAAACAGCTTCGCGATCCATTAAAACATCTGTCCAGAGCAGCAGTCTCTGCCCAAAAAACATGTCTATGCATCTAGGAGATTTACGAAATGTGTACAGCGCTAGCCCAACAAGCGAAATGCTTCATGTGGCATCTGTTTTCCTCATCGGTTGGCACTTGTAGCAACATTCGCATATTTCACACGTGCACTAGGCAAGATTACGGCAAAAACAATTAACGACGGGCTATTTTCTATGCTTACCTACTATCCCACAATACGATCTGACCGGAATACGTGCCCCCAATTACTAGGTTCGGGTGGAATTTGGACAAGGTGGCTGAGGTAATTGGAGACTGGCAGTGAAAAATAAACTCCGGGCTGGTTTTCTTTGGGAATTTCATGTTCCAAATGAGACAAACTCCTTCCGGTTCGTGTGCGGCTTCCTCATTGATGTGATAAGCGGCCAGTAGTAGCTCCGGGTAGATCGTGGACCATTCCAAACTGGTTACCACGCGACGTTTGGACCAGCGTTCATCGAAAAACTCATGGCACACGGTGACCAGTTCACGGGACCTCGAAGAAGAGGCAAGAATCAGCAGGCTGGGGGTGAGTTGACAGTCTATTTCACGGAACATTTAAGTAACGTTGAACTGGGAATAAGTCTGTGGCCTACAATTGTAAGACAAAATCCAGGAGGTAGTTTCATTCGATTGCTACTGAAACTGGTTACCAGTAGCCCATCGTTCTTGTGCAGAAACCTCGGTTGGTGAGAAAGCACAAAATTTCGAACGTAGAATCTTTGAAAAGATTCAGTGTCTAGTTGGATGAATGTGACACAAGCGATAAAGTGCACGTCAGGCAAGTGATAGCCTGGTGTGACGCATCGAGTAGTGCGGTGTGCCAATGGATGAAAAACAAAAAACCTCAATTGTGTCTTTGATCTTCCCAAAATCTACATTAGTAACGCCTGAACACTAGGGAGACTGAAGGCACCACACAGTGCTTCCGACTCCACTATTCACCAAACAACTGTATTTAATTCAGTATGCACGAAAAAGTAAACCACGCGTCCAGACGGTACTTTGAACGAAAATGTGGCTGTGCACTTTAAACGGCCTCTTGGATGAAGGCTTTCGGGGCTTCAAAAAACGGGGCAAGCTGCAGCGCGAAGGTGACGAGTCAGTCAGACCACCAAAGCATAGTACTTTATGCTTTTTTTGCGCTGTCTTATTGTAGGTAACAAAACTCTACCAAACCGATACAGTTGGGCCACATGGCCCGCTAACGAATCATAGACGCCTTAAAGTAGGCTGCCGGTTCCCGCCTGGAGAATCTGCACACTTGGTGTTTCGGCAATTAAAACACAAAAAATATTCTCACTACTCCTAAAGTCCCAAAAGGCCGGAAAAACGTCCCAATGTATCGGCGATGTTTTGTCCCAAGAAACTCGTCTTATGTTGTCGCGTTGTATGAGATTGGCATTTGATCTGTCTATCATTTGAATGAAGTCAAGGTTGCTACTGTCAGATGAAAAACTGGAAGTAATCGCTGGATAACGAGAGCGAAGATTATCAGGTTAGGTGAGTTATGAAAACGAACAGGGAGGCCGTGCTTCACTAGCATCCCATCTCAACTGTTCCCACACGTGCTTATAAGGGTACTGAACGGAGTAGACGAATGAGTCTTAGTTGCGTGATCAGTGTGAAGGTCGCGAGCAAGCTTAGTTTTACCCGATGATGCACTTTCCCTCCATCAATGAAGCACGTATTGAACAGGAGTCTGGAGCTGGGGCCCATAACTGGCGCCGTTCAGAATGACCAGTTCATTGATTCGGTTTTATCGGAAGGTGCCGCAGATATGAACTGGTCCGCTGTTGTGCCAATGTGCACAGTGCCATTTTAAACATTGTCTTTTCAAAGTCCACAACTCTAGGGCTACCTTTCGCAATCCCCGGTCTTTCGAAAAGGTCATAGCAACAAAATTAAACATCAGGTGCCCAAAATCTGCCTGTCTGGTTCCCACACAATAACAGCCCTCGAAGACAGCATTCTGGACGTCTTAGCTCATCGATGGGTATCACAATCTGACCACTACCTATCTGGATCGAATACTTCCAACGTATTTAGATGTGATGGACCTCGGATGTGATGACAGGATTTCAAGAAACAGTGTTACACATGCAAATTGCAAAGCCCTAAGACCTATCGGTGAAAAAATACACGATTGGCTTGTCAGAAAACAACCGCATCAGTGCTACAAACCAGCACAAATCTACAACCCGCCCTTTTATGGGTACACCAGCAACAGGTTTAATATGCACTTTTTGGCGACCGCCGTAATTCATAATAGCACAGTACTTTGGGAGTCCCTGGTTCAGTGTGCCCGTGCAGGCAGTGAGCAGTACGCATCAAAGTATTCAACACAGTAAGCATCTGTGTGAGTATGTTGGCATGCTGTTTTAGCTTGTTCCGAGGACTCAGTCCCAACCAAAATTTTCTGCGTAGTCGATTCGAATTCGAGAATAAATATTTGCTAGGTAAAATTGATTCACCAAGGTGCAACGCAACGCCGGCCACATTGCTGAGAGGTAGAATACAGTTGTTTTACTTATGCTGGGAACCAGCGCGCTCGCGAGTCCCAATTTGGGTAGAAATCCCGAATCGCGGGCTAAACGATGCGATTACCAGCCAGGACATTAAAGCCGTGTATCATTCCACAAGCTCACTTGACCACACGACGCAGCACTCAGAAATGCAAAGATAAATAGACCGGAAAAAAGAGGGGGAAACAAAAACAAAATACGGGAGATTCAACTCACAATTAGAACTTACCTCAGAAAATTCAAAAACGAACGACGATAAACTTAGGCTGTATGGTCGGAAGTACATCACGAGCAAACTTAGTGGCGTTGAAAAATTGATAAGTAAAGATTATTAGCAGGATGTTAAGAAAAGTATATTGGACAGACCAAATTGTGATAGGGTACCTCTGGGTCACTCCCAATCCCTCGTTATTATTCTTCAAAACTATACAAGAGCAATAAGGCCGGTATTGTTAATGAAGAATATAAAACGCAACATACAGGATAAAGATAGGCAAGACTAAATAAACAACCCAGTGCTCGTGAAGTCTAAACAGTGATAATCTAGCCACCGAGATGGTACAGATATCTGTCAAGTTTAAAATAATCTCCTATCCGAAACACAGTTAGCTAAAGTGTAATTGCCAGTGTTCTTCGCCCATTCAAATGAGGGAAGGGGACACCAAAGACAGATCAGAGAGAGTTCATTGTGTGACAGCAGTCCAGCAAGCTCCATACTTGGCAATGCTAAAAATACTCACGTTTCTGTCTCCCTTTCACCACCAGTGTAGTCCAAAAATAGAGCATCTTCAGGTTCACAAATTGCACGTTCGATAATCTGAGCAGAACGGTTAAAGAACTGTATAAAATCATCGGACGATAGAATCCGTGTTTTGTCCTCTTCAGAAAGGTTCAGAGCTGAATGAAGAAGCGAGACAGGGAGAGGTTGACAATACACAGTTTGAAGGAAATGTCGCATAGGAACAGTTGCCAACAGATGCAATCCTAGAACAAATTCACTGAACTTAGTGAAAAATAAATGTGATAGAAAACGTCCAGGCTTCGCACCAGTAACCACCCAAAATGCCGTACAAAATGCCACAATCCTCCTGATAGTGTTATTTGGACACAAAATCAACCGTATCTTACCCGGTAAATTAGTCTTTTGGGCGCTCTGAGCGAAAAGCACCTTGACGCAGATGAGCATGAAGCAAGAACTTCGTGGTAAGATTGAATATGGATCCAAACTGATGTGTTCACGTGACCAACTCCTTAAAAAGGGCGTGTCAGGTCATTATACACTCCTGGTGAAAAGGAGGAAAGCCCTTCGCCGCGGAGTTGTTTATTAGAAAAAAACAACTAAACAGTTACAAACTATCGGACAGGAAAGTAAACCTCTCATATGCACCTTGTTTTTTAAAAACTGAATATCCGTCTTCTCCTTGAACGCGTCTTCTTGAACTCTCCTGGATATTCCTTGACTATCACGCAATTGTAAACGAATGCTGCAAAGCAGTTCCACAAATTCCATAATAAACCCCACCTTCCAAGAGACGCGAAGCGGAGTTAGTAGAAAACATACTACTCGCATGCCTCATCTGTAGTATCCGCCGTTACACTAGTAGTTCATTGATACAATTACACCTGCTCATATCGCCCAATAAGGAGAAAGACAATCATGACGTTAGGCAACAGAATGCGTTTAGAATGAAATTATCGCGCAGACAAAACAACTATGAGAACAAACTCGAACTGTAATTTTCGATCATGTAATGTTCTTATGTCGGGAAATCCCACGAGAAAAAAACGGACACTTTCGGTTAGACTGATGAGTAAAGTTCAAGAAACAACGGGGAACCTTATTCACGCAACAAACAACTTTCTTCGTTAAGAGGGAGGGATAATAACTTACGTACTCTTCCAGTGGGCTACACCTGATTGGGGTTTGTGCACATTCGACATTACGACAATCCAGTTCATTGTTTTTCCCTGAATATTCGTAATCGTTTATCGCGATTCTTGAGTTGGTTCTTATGGTGATCGAAAGCGGTGTCCAAAAAATGATGTGATCAAACTCGGTAGCATTGGTGGACAATAATGGCTAACAGACAAGACGCATCTACGCAAGGATTCCATTTTTCATTTCGGTAGTTTCCAGCTAGACCAATAGAATGCTGGTCTACTTCTAACAGCCACAAGGACACTTCGACAACATTCAACAACCGTGAGTAATTGCAATGCTAGGCACTCCGAGTAGGTGATACAGATGTGAATGGTAGCTAGTTGTCGGAATATTGAACTGTGTTGGTATGAGATTAAGAGCAGTTGCAACCTTACAGTAGTAGACGTCGGAATAAGGTCGAATTGTAGAATTCAGCGGCGAAGAAACCTATCTGACTAAATTTCCTGCATTTACTTCTGTGGCCATCCCTTCAAGTGAAGTCGCTGTAGGCTGAAAAGCCCTAAATTTCTGTGCAAGTGGATAGGCTTTTTTCGTTAGTTATCGGCCGTACACATTCCACGAACCCGGAAAATGCACACCCACAACATTCACGATGGAAGTTTAACACACTCCCATTCAATTGCCGCGACCTGAACGGCCGCTTGGTTAATTTGCATGTCAACGGGACATGACATTACCAGTCCTTCAGTTAAGCTGGTGTTGGCAGGTTATCACTTGAATTTAACAGAGACAATACAAAAAGAAAACTACTTTGATTGAGCTAGGCTCCAAAGTTGTTCCGCAACGACAAGTTGCTTTTAGACACTTGGGAAAGTGCATCCAAGGTTCAAAAAAACTAGTATGCTGTTTGTTGTAACGGTATGCAGTACCTCATCTGAGGGAGCGCCCTAAATATCGGAAATTATCTGCATAAAGGTATAGCAATAGATCTTTTGAACGTAACGCGCGGCACCAACTGATGAATGGTCCTGTTTTCTATATTACCATCGGATATACTGATCGAGGTGACAAGGCAATATAGATAAAGATTTCGATTTGTGATGGATATTTCGTCCCGTAAGTGAAGCTAATCTATTCCGAAAAGCCTAGAAGCACTGTATAGCTGTTTCATCCTTACTGGAGATCATCAGCAGTGCGCACCTCACGAAACTTCAAGAGATCTCGAACTAGTGACCTCCTGGCTAGCAGTTTGAACACGTTCGGCTAAGAGCGGTCGATCTGTGCCACACAGCACACACGCGTCCTTACTTCATTCTCGTTGACCGCGGTTCTGCTTTGGCTTGCCATTCACGGTTGTCCATCAGAATGCGTGGAACATCACCACAATGTCATCATTTGAGCGAGTATCAACATACAGAAAAATTACAATGCCCACTGAAATGCTACTTCGACTCCGTGGAATTTTGAAAGAAGATTAAGGAACTGCAAGCTCCTGAGCAATATTAGTGCTTTTCCTCTAAGCATTTATGCACTGTTACGTACGAGTTGTTCGAATCACGTGCGCGATCTGCTCAAGTGAGAATACGCGTATATTGACTAACCACCTAACAACATTGTGCAAGTACAAAGCTGTTTCTGTACACCCAAAAAAGGTGATCGATAATCGTGTGAATGAATCTAACAAGTGAGGCGGCTTCGGATTCTGGCATTGGTTTAGCAGCACAATGCTCTAAGCAGAAGGTTGCACTAATACTTGCTAAACCTTTTGAAACTCTTCCACGCACGGCAATCCAGCCTTTGGAGTCTGTCATCATTCTGAAGAGATGAATCTGATTCCGAAACCAAAAAGGCACTTTAAAACTTTGGTAGTCCGTTGAACCTCAACTAAATCAGGGTGAATACGGCTACACTTATTCATACTATGGAATTACATGTCCTTGATAGAATGCCAATCATGCTAGTAATAACACAATAACAGAGTATCATGGTACGTTTTTCCTACGTACACTTTGCCCTTCACAGCGCAGCATATTGATCATTCTCGACACTGCCAGAGCACGCTAGCTCGCGCCGGATTACTGACCAGTCCGCTTTGTAAGCGTTTCATCAGTACAACTATGTCGTTCCTTCCCCCATGCTATTGAGGTCACACTAGAAATAATCATACTCATTGGCTAGTATTCAGGCCACATCAGATCTAACCAGCACACAAGATCGATGATTTACTACTGTGTTCTGCGTAACGATCCGGTGTAGTTTGATGTCTTTACACAATGGGCAGAAACGTCAACGTTTGGGACAAAAATTGAACCGAAAACTGCTTATTCGGCCAATCTGGAAATAACTGGATTAGAAAACTTACGCTTTTTTACCTCTTCTTGCGCAATCCCATTCTCCAACCGAGTACGACCCTTTTGTGAAGTTTGAGAGAGACCCACGTGTGGCATCTTCTGTAATTCCGCAAGAGCCGCACTCGCATCCACATCCTCCTCTTCTCTGCTCGTTTCTTCATATGTGAGTACTGAAACAGACACGGGGTAACAGATGAAAAAATAGAAGAAGAATACAGGCTGTGGTGACTGGCTATCCATTCAAACATGCTAGCAGAATGCACTTCGTTTTCATGCAAAGGGGAAACGCAAGGTGGCACGAATGGATAGAAATAAACAGGACCAAAACTAAAATACTCGGTAAACACCTTAGGATGCAACAGAACCGATAAGCTAGGAGAGAAAAATATAGGCAACCACACGACACCGACAAAACAATGAATTGTGCCAACAACACCAACTTGGATAGCATGGCCGAGACGCACTAAGCAGTTGAACACCCTAAACAATCATGTGTACAGGGCTGCCGTGTGGAGTAAAGGATATCTCAGAAGAACCCCCAGGCGTGTTCTCTAACACCAATGATTCCTTAAAAGCCTATAGTCAACCGACAATATCAGAAAACAGATTAAAAGGAGCTGAAATATAATCGCTTGCATTTACTTGAGATCACACGCAAAGCACTGGAAACGATCCTCCAGCCTAAAGACGCACAATGCCACTTCAATCATTTAAGGTCACTTGAGGACAGACAGCTCAATCGTGGCTTGCATAATCCCAGTACAGTATAGTAGTGATGATCGTAAGAGTGAAATGGGTACTATCAAGGACAGTTGTATCAGTAATCACTTACGTGTTCCTGTAAGTTTGCGGTGAAGAAAATCCCAGCTGTTTATGAGGCCATCAGACCTTGCGATCATATCAGTGCTCACTAGCCACAGTCAACACTCGTAGCAGTCAAATGAATAAATGAAAATCACGCAGAATTTAGCTAGTTTCCGAAAACAAATGTTTTGTCCAAACTTTTCGCTCTAACTTCTGAGGGAAGTGAACGAATGTCTGAGATCAGAATAGCCACCAATTCGCGCCTCATATGGCGTCCTGAGGCCGCTACTTTCTTGTGACCATCGACCCGTCACCATGGTTTGGCGGTTTGAGAATTTCTCTAACCCACTGCTGTATACTAGGAATCAGTCACGTTAACTTGAGGCGCCCATCATATATTGGTTCACAGACAAAAGTTGGAACAGTCATGGCAACGTGTCCATTACAAATCGGATCGCGACAGTCACACTGACCGGCGCGGCCAGACCATTGAACCAACGCTTTGGTTGAGAAGCATAGCTCTCGACGCCCTGCTAGTACCCCAGTCCATGTATGACCGTGAATTCCATAATCACAAAGAACCTCATACCACGTTCTCCTTTTGACACAAAACCTTCGTCATGCCATGTGAGTAAGTTACCCGGTTGATCGGGTTCTAAGGTAGTCAGGGAACCAATCCGTGAGATTTCTTATGACTAGCCGACTTGATCAGTGCTGGGTGTCGGTCTGCAGTTCCTGTTTGTTGGTCAGTTGGGATGACTAACACCTAGGATAGATTGGTTAAGGGGATTGCCTTCACGTTGAATTCGGATTTTGCGGCTTTGCTTTTCCGGTCTAGGACACCTTAATGAAATATTCTTCTTACGGGTCGTTCACAGATTTTGATGGTCCGTGTACGTCGAGGGATGCCAAAACAATTGGATTGGGGTTGGGGGGGAGGTGGTGGTTAAATGGATCTTACTCTGTTCGGGTTTTGTACTTTTAGACCCAGAGGATTTTACTAATAACTGCACACCTCCGCGTTTCCTCTCGGCTGATCTAAAACCGCTCTCCACACGNCTATTTTATTCACGCTGGGATGCTTGGCGATTTCCACCGCCTCGGTCACCAGTCGCTATGGTGTGAATCTCAATCCCCGTCTCAAAATGTCCACATTTTCCAAATCTATCCTGTCCCCAATGCATGCCCTGCCATTGCCGAGTCTTTGACAATCGCCTGACATTCATCTACGTTTCTCGGTGATCTGTTAATGCATCGCTTATGCTCACCGATTCTGGTGTGCAATTCCCTGGCTGTCTGACCTATATAAACCTTCGTACAGTCGTTACATTTTATTTTGTATACACAGTTCATAGTCCTATCAACCGGAAGGCGATCCTTCAACTGCACCACCACCGAGCGTAAAATCTTTCCCTTCTGGAATGCTAATCTAATGTTGGCCGTATCCAACACCCTTCTAATGACTTCACATGTCCCTGTTTTGTATGGAATGACTGCTGTTCCGACCCTTTGTTGAGTCATGGTGTTGGGACTAATGCCCATCTTAGTTGCAGCTTAATTAAACCCACTGGATATCCGCTATCTTGAAGTCGCTTTTTTACCTCAAGTTGTGCTGCTCTTCGGTCGACCTCCTCTGTGCACAGTGCTCTTACTCTACTGAACATTGTTGGGACTATACTAGCATATACTGCTTTTAAGTGTGCTAAAGAGTAGTTTAAGACCGCAAGACTATCTGATGACTTCCGGTAAACAGTCGTTTTTAATTTTCCACCACTCTTGTGTCATGTAGTCAAGGAAGGGCAGTGTTCCCGATGTGGACTCTAGCTCCATGCTAAACTTAATGTGAGGGTCCAAATTCTTAAGATATTGAAAGAATTCGTTAGCGTTATCACGCGTCATCACAACGAACGTGTCATCTACGTAACGCCAGAAAACCCTTGGCGGACACTCGAATCCGTTTAAAGCTTTCTGCTCAAGGTCTCCCATGTACATATTGACCGAAATCCGGGATATTGGAGATCCCATCTCTAGACCTTGTTCTTGAGAGTCTATAACTGAGTCAAAAACAAAGTGACTGAGCTTTAAACATACTTTTATGCCTTCAACTATCTCGCCTACTGAGAGCTGCGTTCGTTCTTGCAGCGTTGTCTACCAGTAACAGCCTTCTCGATACTTTCAGAGCATCCGCTTTAGGACATCGAGTTGACATCAAAGCTAACGAGAAGTTTGTCTAGCTCTAACTGAAACCCAGCTACTATTTTTTAGCGAAGTCCTACAAATTTTGGATGTGTGTGGGTGACTTGCCACCAAGTGGTTCAAGGATACCTGCCAGAAATCTGGCTTGCTCATGTGGTGGTGAACCAAGGAAGGTGTCTTCATAAGACGAATAGTGGATGGCGTAGGTTCAAGATCCAAGCAGAGTAAGATCCACTTAGCAACCACCCCCAGCCCCACAACCCCAACCCAACTGTCCTAGCATCCTTCGACACACACGAACCAACAAAATCTGTGAACGACCCGTAAGAAGAATATTTCATTAAGTTGTTCTAGACCGGAAAAGCAATGCGGCAAAATCCGGATTCAACAAGAAGACAATCCCCCTAACCAATCTATCGCAGGTGTTATTCATCCCAACTAACCAACAAACAGGAACTGCAGACCGACACCCAGCACTGATCAAGTCGGCTAGTCATAAGAAATCTCACGGATTGGTTCCCTGACTACCTTAGAACCCGATCAACCGGGTAACTTACTCACATGGCATGACGAAGCTTTTGCGGCAAAAGCGAAACGTTGCCCATCAATAAATTCACCGATTGTTTACTAAACCTCTCTAAAACGATGACTACCCAATCGGTCCCAAACACTTTCCAATTGATTGAAAACTCCACACCACATAAGTCAACATGTGGCGCCATCAACCAGATGTTCTTACTTGCTGCACACAGCTGGTCGAGTAAGGCTAACGGTAACACCCCCGAGAAAGAACAGATAAAAAATGGTCGACCTTAAAAACCACAGGCGGCATCAGAAAACAGGCACTTATGACTCTTCCTGGGATATCAGACTCGGTAAACCGAAATTTGGAGGACACAGAAAACAGATAATCGGGAAGTGTCGCGAAATTTCAGGTGATGTCTTCAAGGAGGTTAAAGACCTTCTAGGTTGTTCGAATGTGAACACAGTTGCGATCAACTGGTGAAGTAGATGTACAGCGGTTTGTTAATACGGTACCAATTGGGACCGAAGTGTTCTAACCCAAGTGATGTGGTTTGCAAGTGGGTAGGCTGGACACATGCGCCAGACTAGGCATCAGACGAGGCGGGGTCACCAGAGAACATTCACATAAGCAAAGGTCAATAAGAGTACAATAAACAGGGTAGTTTAACTGACCATTCGGATGCGGAACTAGTGCAAATGAGTCGAATGAAATACATTACCGGACAGTTTTGCGTGCATACTGTCTTGGTTGCTGTCGAGCGGGTGAGATTACGTCGCGCAACAAAAAAGGTTTGATGGCTGTCCGGGAAGCTTGTTGCAACTGGGAGGCACTGGGAATCCCGTGGGTCGTGCTTTGAACACGTATCACAAAACCATTCAGAACAGTATAGCTAGTACACTGAAAAAGACGCGTCATCACCTTCATTGACAGCGATACACCAGTAATGGCGCACCAAAAGGAAAACTAAAAATCAAGGCCCTAGGGAACCAACGTCACTTTCCGATGGTTTTCAAAGTTGAGGACAGTCATGATGAATTCCACCAGAGTATTGTGTGCAAGAAAACTACACCAATTCCTTCAAAGGTGCGCATTACAAAATTCCAGGAACGCAAAGGATGGCTCTGGTTTGAAACGAAAGGTATCCTCGAGACATCCATAATGTGGGTACAGTGATACTGAAATCCGTATTCAGAAAGGTAAGGAACGGAAAGTTGCGCCACAACAATACGTGAATGAATTTCGTAAAATTCTTTGTACGATACCAGCAGCCTGAAAAAATTCATTCTTCCAATCCCGACAAAGCCCGAAAACATCATTCTTGTTTGTCTCATTAGACTGTGAAAAGACAGCACGAGAAATAAAGTGGTAACGAAGGACCCTAAAGCTATGTAATTCTTTTACTTCGAGGAACCACGGATGATAAAAAGTACCACTCTCCATAATTAGTAAACGTAAGTCCCCATGAGGCGTGAAGGATGTCAATTTAGCACATTCCAGCACAACCGGAATGCATGAAAGCCAACATTTTACTTCATCAGGAGACGGATGAGATTGAAATAGACTTCAATGAACCAATTTCTAGTAGGATATATCAAATCAATTCGATTCAATTCACTAGCTATGGACCGTGCAACACAGGCACACTGGCTCCAGCTGCTACAGTATCAATCACCTGAAAGTGGGAGAGTGAGGGACATACAGCCGAGCCTTGGAGGCGATGGCTTCTTTAGTTAGTTCCGGAACTAAATAGCTACGCACTGAAGCCGATAAGCTTTATTTATTAAGGTCAAAATATTTTTAAAACCAAAGAGTCCGGTGCTGCTCAAAAGGCACCTGCTGTGTAGCCGCATCAGGAGTCGGACAGTAATGCCTTACTTCCTGCGTCTTTGGGCCAGGCCGGCCCCCTGTAGCCAAGTGCGTCAGACTATTGCCTCCGGGTAGGGTCCTCCAAGAAAACCGTAACAACCGCTGCCACGTGATTCAGACTTAAGTCAGAGGCCAGCGGAAGGGTCGTGGAACATAACCCTACATGCTCGCAGTGCCTTGTGGATCAGACTTTTGAGTCAAAGGATCAAAGTGGGGTGCCTCCACCCTTTTTCGGCTTGGGCAATCGAGAAGTATCATTCACCCTTGCAGCTCTCCGCTCACCGGCCATGCCGCACATCTCATCCCCACCTATCGGACGATACAGTGCGATCAACCCATCTACCAGTCCCCTGGCCACCGTTCCGTATCCAAACCGTCGCCCTGAGAGATAAACCAAAATAATCACATACTAATCTCAAAAGATCTGATCAATGTTGCAGCCCTCAATGTCCATACTCTATGTCAAATTGGGCAACAGGTATCTCTTTCTAAAACCTTGCTTTCGCTCTCTGTCGATGTATGTTTTGTCTCCGAAACACGTATACAAGACCCCACTTCGGTCGTGCATCTCAAGCAGCTTAGAACGAGCTCAGATGTTCCACATTTCACTCTTCGGGTATCTGGTGATCCTGATGCAATGGCTCATGATAACTACGGTGTGGAGGTTACACACATCCCGAGGACTGAAAGCGCTTCACTAAACTGAACAGTCATCTTTATGCCGTGCGGTTGTCTGGCTCAATTGAGATCAATGTACGTCGATGCAGTAAACGGTGCTTATTTGTCGTATCAGCATACACCCAACAGACTGCAGTTCTGAGACTGAGAAAGACGAGTTTTATCAAGATCTATCACGACTGCTTCGGTCGGCAAAAAGGACGGATATATTAATCCTGGCGGGTGATATGAATGCCCAACTTGGACGACCAAGCCCGGAGGGAGCACAATTAGGTGGTGTATTTGGAGTCGACGTGCAGCGTACGGATAATGGGGAACGATTGTTTCAGTTGTGTGCAGATTATCGTCTGTTCCTGGCCAGTGCGAACTTCCAGTACAAACGCTCACATGTGCATGCCCAGAATATGGAGAAGGCTTTCACTTCAGGCATAGGAATACACTAAACTTTGGTCGCTGTTTTCCGGACTGAGTGGAAGTGAGCGTTCTGTGGAGAAAAAATAAATGCTTCTCTGATCGGGAAGGAAGACAATAATGAGAGTAAGAAAGCCGTGTTGCAAAATGACGCAAGTAATGGACTCAGCCTCTTAAAAAGCTTGTCTCGTAAGAACGGTACTGTCGAACGAAATTTCATCTTCAGGACCTTCATCAACTAGCCCAAACGAACAAGGCAATTGGTGAACTCAGTCGTTCTTCGTAAAACAATTGCACACAATGAATATTACATTATATGTTGTTAATAAGTCGCTGATTGGTCCGTTCCATTCGGCATATTTACGAATGTACAGGGGTCACGAATGTATTCACTGATACGGTTTACTTGTCCTAATTTTGTCCCATCATTGGATTCCCACTGCAACACCATGTGAACACAAATTTAAGACTGTAACCGAAGAGGTCTGCGTGGTTCCAGATGACTGTCATGGAAGCAGTATGACACGAAATCCATGGACATTTCGAAACAAGTGGACTAATTTCAATAAAACCGCTTTGGGTCGCTTTGATAACATGAAGCAGTGCACAAATTCGGCACATCACATAATCTCGCATCCGACTGGCCTCTACCTCAGGCCTCAGTTCGTTCAGTCAGTATTTCAGCTGCATACCATGTATCGAAATAGTGGTCCCACCCAGGACAAGGAGAACAAGGGAACGACGGCCATTTGTTGCTGGCAATGGCCAAACCAGTTCAGTCATTGACCTCCAACTCCACCAGCTCCGATTTTCTGAAATGTGCCGACGGTAGGTGGATCATTGTGTATCGACCGTCAACACTTCGTATTCGCACCATTCGTTTCATAATGGACTGCTATTCAGCATGTGGCAATTCAATCAGATTTATGAAATACGGCGCAGTGTGTATGCTGCACATAGATGTCACCATGCACGGCAAGCCCAACTCTTTTGCATGCTGGCTTAGTAAAGAAACGCTGCTGTGAATACCTGGACGAATGATTTCGTTATAGTACGCAGAAGTCCCATCAGATGATTATCATACTGAGTCAACTGACATGGTAGATATGTTGAACACTTTGTTAGGTTTGGAGTTTCTAAAACTTATGGGCCAGCCAGATGAGTCAATCGATTGAAGAGCTTAGCCTTGTTCGGCAGAATTTTGTGTTGCAAACCAGACGGATCAAACCATACAAGCGGAAACTCAGACAGTTGACATCACACGCCATTCTGCACATAGCCACGTGTGGAACAAACTGAGCGCGTTTTAGACTGTTTAGACCTGAAGATATAAGTCCTCAGGCAAACAGGCCATGCCCGCTGAACAAGATGAAGTAAAACTGAACATTTAGAGCGAACACTGTGTGTGCCGGATGGACCTACTCGCAAACAGCATCAAAGTCAGACTCCTGTGGCTAGTTGGGTTGAAATACTACGCATCGTAGTCAGAATTGCTATTGCAATCAGTGAACAAACCAACGACCATCGTCGTCAGAATTATTGGATTTCGGTAGTCACAGAAAATCAGTTCCAGGAGCACCACAAGCATAGCACACTGGAAAGTTCTGTGATGGGCCAAACACTTCATACGTATAACATTACGCCAGGAGAGTGAAAGATTACTGGAACTCCTTTTTTGTTGCGGCTGTGTTTGAAACGAAACCATCCAATCAGGTCCTTATCCATTACGCAGGCGTTTGACTAGTCAGTACAAAAACTGAAAAGTTGTACCAAAAACTATGTGCTTATATTCAACATTCTGTCAAACGAAATATGTGTGGTTAAATACGGAAAGTTTTCCTCTGTGTTCCGAAATCTATCATGTTTGTGTGTTACGGATATTAAAAAAGGGACGACTGGCGAATGCTTCAAAGAATAAAGAAATTTTTAAAGTTCACGAGTCGAAAAAACTAGAATTCACGGCCGCAAACGGTATGAAATCAAAACGTATTTCGCTGGTGGTTGACCTGATAAGGCGTAAACTGTGGAACGCACTGGAAGACGTCGCCGCACATGTGTTGGTCCGGGCTTAGATAAAACTCATTATGAAGTTATCTGTGAGAAAATCTCGAGTCAAAAATTCGCAAAACCCCTACACAACACCTCAACACATCATTACATGACCACCCAATTTAACCGTATTGTCGTCTGACAACGACAGGACTACACTGAAAGGTAGCAAAAAACAAACGAACAACTTTGAATCTCAATGAAGATCCCTTGTGAATCCTCCGGTTTTATGAGGACTGCGAACTACTCTTCCTCAAGCATGTAATTAAACGGCTCCCATGCCTCATTCGTGATGCCCCGTGACCGAAAACCTACTTTTCGAAAGACGAACACTACAGCGCCACTTTGAAGTCAAACGAGTTGAGGCGGGTGGGAACGGACATTCGTGTGACTTCGTTGATCTGCGCCAACCAGTAGCTTGTAAACCAGAGCCGTCTCAAACTATTGTACTGGTCATGTGATTCCCCCGCTCGGTGTTGCCAGGTTCTTGCGTTTTGTGGGTATTAGCTGACACTGCCACAGGGTCAGTAGACCGATACACCAATAGAGCGCTTCGTGATGATTGTTAAACTAGGCTGAGATGGGCCTAGGTGGGTCTAGAAGACATTCAATCTATCCAGACCAAGCAGCGGATTCACGTTTGGTTCACCGTACCCAGATTTCAGGCTGGCAGCCCATGTGTTCTATTCACAACACTCACTGGGACAGTTTATCTTCAGTTTTGGCACCGTTATTCTGGTACGTCCACATCAAAGAGAAAAAGTCCTGGACTCCGGTTTCATCCGCAGTGTACCCTTGATTGTGCCGGGTTTGAACTCCGGATATCTGACACACGAGGCGGGCTTTTTATTCACTACTCCACCAGAGCACGCTGGGCACCTCTGAATTATCATGTTTGAGCAGGCAGACGTGACCACTCTTGAGGTATGTCACTGGTTTGTCTAAGCGTGGTTCTGCCACGTAGCTCATAGGAACCTCAAGACAGGCAGGGTGTTAAGGTCCAGGTAACAGTGTACGACGATAACTGACAGCAGCCTTTTTCACCGCAATTTTTATCTTGCTTTTCGTTGAATACACGTGGTCGATGCAAAGATTTGGCCTACTGTGGTCAGACATCAGCCAGTATGAGATAAAAAATCAGGGTTTTAGCGTGCGGTTTATCCAGCCACACACAAAAGGGTTGTACCTAGGACACAAGACAGTAGTATGATTTCAGTAAAAAGTGTACAGTTGAGTAGTTATTGTCCTGTTTTGCCCAAGTGTACAGTCACGTGGCTCAAATAATCCTGCCAATCGACAAATCGATCGTCCGGTTAACGGCTCCCAGATCGATGACGAGTGAACAAACGCAGTGTTCCGAGCCAGTGTGTTGTTTTATGGGCCTCCCAGAAGTAGTACTAACATGGACAAATGCGTAATAACCTGCAGACTAAGCGAAAAGGAACATCATACGGCATAACATGCATCTCACATCGTGTTTCTTCGAGGAAGAAATACAGGAAATTTCAAGCAGTTATTGTTATTTTAGTTATTTTATTTATTGTTATTTTGAGCGCACTTGAGCCATTTAAGTCAGAGCCTGTCAGATACACACACATACACATACATATGCATGCAAACATGCTTTTCCTCTCTGTCCTTAGAACATGTCATCCCTGTGAAATGCACATGGTGGAGAAGGGTGTTCGCCCAACAAGTCGCAAGGTTATCTTATAGACTGCTGCAGTTTGACTTGATACGACACGATGAAAATTATCCGACGCCCGCTGCGGGTTTCGCTAGTTCGGGACTCACTGGATGGACACACACCACACATCTCTGTCAACCTCGTTTTAGCACTTAGACATCAAATTGAATGTATGTTAAACACGTATTCGCACATTAAGGTTAGCGAAAATGAGCCCCGAACGAACCTCGTGTTTACGATATTTATCAACGAACATGCTGTAAAAAGGCGGTCTTGTGTTTAATTTCGGCCTATATTCAGGATATCGAAGTATGTTCCATTAGAACGATATCATTTATAGGGCCGATGGAAACCCACTACCAATTTCGCCCCTTGTGGATTTACCAAACTCACTTCGTAGTCGAACACCAAACGACTGGCTACCTGAGGGATTAAACTGAGCTTCATTCGGGTCTTCCGTTAAAGCCATCCTGATTGCCAACTGGGGACTTAACTCCAAATATGTTCTTATTTTCTGCTTTGAAGAGGGGCGATTGTGGATAAACTAAGAATCCTGCCATACGAAAACGAAGTAGACCCAGACAATGTGTCAAAATACGAGTAGCTCGAATGCGCTTATTGACGGTTGATCAGGGGGCTCTTAATCTGTTCGATAACTCGAGTACTATTGGACAGGTGTTGGACTGCTGAATACCAGAGTCAGGATATGGTCTACCATAACTTTGTACAACTTAGACAAGTTGCATGAACACATTCGGGACAACTTCCCGGAGCAAACGTAACCGACATATCAACACAACTAGCCTAATAAGAACACTTTAGTTTAGGGGTTTATCCAAACCTATCTATCCAAGTCTCATCAAAGCTCTATTTCAGCTGCTGGCCGTGTAGCAAGCAGTCCGTCAAACCAAAATAAGCATCACTAATCGCGTGCATGTAAAATAATGATCGGAAGTTTGACCCTGAGATCCAGAGTCAATTTTTCCACAGCACTTGGCAGTGCTGTTAACGGTGGTGGCAGTGGTGGTTAACGTATAGGTGAGATAAGTAGTGACAAGAGCAGAAGAAAACTATTGGCCAAAGTGTTACGACTAGACCTCGAGACATCGAGGTGGTTACGGCGCGAACTTAGTGACCAGAAGGTCTGGGGTTCGAACCCAGTACAGACATCGCAACTGCTCATATATGAGTTTGGGAAACATGACAGTATCTCACCCCTCCTGCTCCCTTCGGGTGGCATGCCAGCTGGGCACAGAAAGTGTTACAGCTGAACGACGACGACGACGGGAGCTGGAAAGGACCAAATGGGTAAGAATGGAAATACCCCACCTGGAAAGGCTATGCGCTTGGTGACACGTTTCGGAGTGATAGACGTCCAAAATTAGGAACAAGGCCGGCGACAGCCCCAAACACAGTGATTAGGAGTCCAAAGGAACCCTCGGCACCTGAACGCCGATGGCATTCCACTCAAAGCAGACACATATAAGTCCAATACGGTAGCCAGGAAATGCATTCTCTTAAGGGTTGTGTGGTTTCACCTATCCAAAACCAAATGTTCCGTTCTCCACAAAGTGCGCGCATTGTTGGCTAGAAACAGATTACCAGACAATAATCGCACCATACACCATCAAATTCTAGTATAAGTCCAACAAGCAACAGAGTTGTATGAATGTTAAATCAATAGTTGTTAGACCAAGATACCGCGCATTCATATGAAGCATGTCATACAAAGAAGACACATAGACATCGTTCTCAAAGATCACCTGATAGAGGTTTGCACCAATATGGAACCAAATCCTTCTATGGATTATACTTAAGAAACGTAGGTGCGTACTCAACTAATGAGCAAACCAGTACCATGGTGGCTCAATCGGACTCAAAAGGAGACATCGTTAGGAAATTTCAACGAACGTCATCCCAGTTTTCAAAAGGGGCGCAACAAAGTCATGTGAAAACCATCGTGGTATCAGCCTAGTATCTGTAGCATCAAAGGTGCTCTCTGGCATTATTTTGCGTAGGCTGATCGATTATCGGGAGAGACAGATTCGTGAAAATCAAGCTGCGTTTCGCCCTGGTTGAGGGTGCATCGACCATATCTTTACATTGAGACAAATTCTTGGACAGCGCCACTCCTTCATACGTCCCACGTTGGTCGTTTTTCTTGATCTGAAAGCCGACTTTGATTCTGCCGATCGTCAGAAACTTTGGCAGTGTCTGGCGATCAAAAGTGTCCCTTCCAAATTTATATCCTTTATGAGGGCACTGTATGCGAACTCCTGTGGGCGCGTACGAGTATACGGCAAACTTCCACCTGAGTTCACCACGTTCAGTGGGGTAAGGCAAGGCTGTCCTCTTTCACCTTTCCTCTTCAACCTTGTTATTGATAGGCTGCTTGAAATTTCTCTGCCTGCCTCTGAAACCTCGGGAGTCGAAATACTCCCGGGACGTTCTTTCACAGACATTGAGTATGCGGACGATATTGCTCTCCTTGGTTCACATCCCTCAAAAATGCAAACGATTTTAAATAACCTAAATAACTCTGCCGAACGGTTTGGGATGCGCTTCACTCCTGCAGTGTAAAGTGCTCCCACAAGACTCGGTGGGATCCAGTTCCTACGCTTGAAGACAAGCCAGTCGACGTGGTAGATAAATTTGCTTACCTGGGCAGCTGTATAAGTTCCGGTGAACTGGCTGGAGATGAGATTATTTCTCGAATCAGAAAGGCCACGGCAGCTTTTGCTAACCTCCGACACCTATGGCGCCGACGCGCCGTCAGTTTGTCTGTCGAGGGCAGAGTTTGCACTGCGGTGGCGTAATCCATACTGCTTTATGGATCAGAAACGTGGCCCCTACGCGCAGAGGACACACGGAAGATGTCTGTTTTTTATCATCGGTGTCTCCGAAGCATTTGTCAGGTCTGGTGAAAACATCGGATTAGTAATGCTGTCAGATAGTCCTAGGAAGAAGGTGTTCTCCCGCGATAGATGAATTACTCACGCCTCATAGGTTACGCTGGTTAGGTTATGTACTCCACATGCCAGAAAACCGTCAGCCTAGCAGAGCTCTTTTCGCCCATCCCTGTGCTGACTGGAAGCGACCGACAGGTGGACAGTGTATGCCCTAGCAACGAAGTATGAAAACACTAACCAGTAACCAGGGTCGACAACTGCCGCCTCCCTGGATGGAGACCCCGGGACTAAACTCACCAATGGTTAATGACACTGGCACAAATGGCCCAATCACGCAGCCGATGGCGCCCGTGCATGAAAGCTATCGCCCTCAATGCGTATAGCTGCCCAGTTCTCGAACTAACTAAGCATGCCATCGCCTCCAACTTGACCGTATCTCCCGCACTCTCCAACTTTCCAGAGATCGAAACTGTAGCAGCTGGAACCAATGTGCCCATGGTACGCGGTTTATAGTTGATAAATTGATTGATTGATACCACTTTGAAGAACACATCAAATACCAGAGTGAGTAATGCAGACTTCACTAGGCGAAAAATAAGCGGTGACAGTTATTTCAGCAAACGCACGTTGTGGTGAAGTTCCCAAGAGACGCGTTGGTAGCGCAATAACTGGACAGGTAGGACTACCGTATTCATCCATAGGCATTTACACTTTATTTGGTAACAGTAATCGCCCCTTCCCTGATAAAAACCCCTATCCGAGACAGCCAACGTTATCGTTTCCAATTAGTTTTCCTATGTTATACTACTAGGTTTGCCCTCATATAACGACCATCCGGTAACATGGGATTTGACCGGATATCTTGACTGTTCTTTTATGGGTAGTAAACTTCGGTAAATACCACAAGCCAGCTCGGGTTGTGTTACGCCGTTAAACTTGCGGAGATATAGGCAAGGACATACGGACAATTAGTGAGGCTGTGAAGTAAATTAGGGGTGAGTGAGTCACTCTCCCTAGTGCGAGTTCCCAGACCAAGACATCTGATTTGGTCGCGCTAGAAGCAAGGAAAATTCAGATAGGCTGAAATTTGGAACGAATATAGGCTAGTTTGACTGATACATTCGTACCAGAAACGGAGTCAAGAGATGGTGGGCAGTATATATATATATATATATATATCCTGAACAGATTATAGGACCGTCCATGTTTCCACCATATTGGATGGAATTGAATGATTTTCGACAAGTGGGTGGCAATTCCCATCGGAAATTCGAGCGCAGAATTAACAAGAATAGTACGCCAAACAGCTGGCGCAACAAAATTAAAAGATGAAAAATGGATGCGGTAAAATGATAGAACCTGTCCATCGTGCTTTCTTGTCACCAGAAAGTTCAATGATACTTTCCAGGTATTTCGCCTCAAAACTTTATGACTCTTCTAAACCATTACTGACCTGGGAGATGACAGTTTGACCGAGGCTTCTCCATTTCCGTTTCAGAGCACCCACTAACCCAAAATCGAGGTCAGAGAGGGTTGCTGGTATAGACCAAGGGGTCGCCAATAGGAATGGGGTAGAAACTACATGTTGACCCGTCTAAAACGTTCACGAGAGTGAACACAGAACAGGCATTATAGGAGTTTTGAGGCTGAACGCCTGGAAAATAATATCTAAATCCCTCTTGATGAGACAGCACGATGTGGTGGTTCTATACTTCTGTTGCATCCATTTGTGTTCCCAGGTGTTTCCATGCTAATTGCCCTCGTAAATTCTTAGTTCGATTCCGGTGGGCTCTGCCACCAACTGATAAGAAAATTCCTCTCACTGAAAATGAAGTCTATTCGATTGGTAACGAAACGTTTGCTAGCCCATTGTCAAGCTTGGTGGACTGAGAACAAACGCATAGGAAGCGCCACTGTTTCAACATATTACCAACTACTGAAAGACCCATTTGTGGATGTTTTATACAGTAGAAGGGTGTCCAAAGTTGAACACAGAAATGGACTCCAGGAAGGCCGCAGAAATAAGATGCTAATTTCACATATTGCAGTGAAGTGATACACTACAATCAAAATAGATTCACGCCCCTTAGATCGCGTATACCGGCTGCCATTCGAAACAACTGTGACACAGGATAAAAAGTAGAAAATATCAGCTGTCAAATCCGTACTCATCGGCCTGGACGACATAATACACAATCAAGAGATCATTTAGGAACCTAGAATAGCCCAACCACCTCAAAATTGGAGAGTCTGGACAATTTCAACAAGCAAGACACTTTGAAACGGTAGCATATCGAGACTTCAGATGTCGGAGAAGTATGATCGTCCGTCCCCCAATATTTGGATAATTTCTCATTAGTTACGAATAGGACACGTTCAAAACCCACAAGCCCTAACAAGCAGGACTATAATGGTCTACGATAGGCACAGGGAATGGAGCATTGAGCCCGTCTGATCACAAAAGTGAATAATACGGCAGGGGATAATCACCAAGAGAAGTAGGGAGCTGAGATGGGCAAATAAATGGGGTAGGATGTAATGAAATGGACACCACGGATGTGAATGAATCGACAACAGATTGCACAAGATGCAAGCTATAATGTACAGAACGGAAAATCAGCAAGCGATATAGGTCCAAAAGTGGGTGAAATGGGTTATCATGCTTTAGTAAACCAACTGCATGGTGACTGTAGTTACAAGAATACATATACAGCGGCATTAGTGTTTTCCGATGACAGTGTGGGTGAGCTTACCATAGTAATCCTTCGGACGGTCTAGTAGTTGTTGTATGAAGGGCAAAGCATGACAGGAGAGAGAGAGAGGAGAATGGACTGGTTCGAAGGAAACTGGAATATGAGGATTTTCCGACCCCAATCCAGCCACAAACCTTCTACCCCACTTTGGGTGGTGCAGAGGCATAACCCTATTTTATGTGCGAATGGTACGACAGTCATGCGAAAAGTTTAGGGTCCAGTAAATCGGTAGCTATAGATAGTGCGGTTGCAAAACATCATTACCTCCTTACAGCACGGGCCTTGAAATCACGCAAACCATTTCTCTTCTGTTAGGGTGACCTGTTTACACCCGTAGAATGACTAGCAACGGTTGGTGAAACAAAACGTCAATCTGTGGAAGCTGTGACCGGGTTTTATGAATCCAGGTGAGACATTCACGCCAATTCCAGATGAATGTGGATAGGACAGCTACACACCAGTGTTCGTTGCCAGTGTATTGTTGAGAAGGGTGACCAAAGTATACGGAGACACTGCTCAGCTGACAACCCTCTGGAGGCAGCTAACTTTGTTCGAAAGATATGACCAAAGAATGTAGGCCATCCTTCCACGATGCCCAACGACTTTCCGTCCGCACGCCTACCGACGAAGCCCAAGCGAGGGAGTTTAACGCATTAGTGATGTGATCTCCACTTCCGAACTGCACTGATAACTTAATGCCCTATAAGCCAAGCACTGATAGGTTGGTAGGGGGTTTTGTCAACCCTCTGAACCGAGACACGCAACTAATTTTCTGTCAGCTCAGTTATTTCATCGCACATCAAACAACCACCGCTTGGGCAAAACACTTCCAACACGAGCAGCTAGTAAACCGAACTTTGTCAGCAAATGACATGTGCGTATGACATGTGAGTATTTCGAGAGACACTATACAAGACTAGGTCAAACACCCATTCTCGACGACAGTGGGGCTTGCGAACGTTAAGCAACACAGATCAAGCAACAAATGGGTCGCTGATGTTCCTACCTTGATGTCAATTACGCTCAAACGAATTAGGCTATGTTAGGGGGTCGCATAAAATTGACAACTCTAAATGGAGAGAAGTTCTGAATTAAACACATACGGTACTCAAAGTTGTGAAGTGTACTTAGGTACCTAGTGACACTCCAAGAGTTTCATGGGATAGATAAAAACCCGTCTCGCGCAATCATCTTGATGTACCGTTTGTACCAACAACCTGCTTACTCGACTAGAAGACTGCTTCCCGAGGCAGTGGGTTAGTGCAGATCGGTTTTACCACCTTCAGCTACTGTAAAGCATTCAGTTCATATTTTGTCCATATACGAGATGACCCAGACGGAGTCTAACAGTTGAAGTTGGTTACACGTGCCCATAACAACCGAGAATTCTCGAGCACACAACTGTGGCAACTAGGGTAAGCCGTTTGTCACGTGGAACGGACTTCGAATCCGAGGCACGGTAAATTTGCGTGTTGTCACGACGGTCACAGGTTCAACACACCATGCTATCTGTAACCAATGCGCCACCATAGAATTCTGACCAATAATCCAATACGAAAAGCTTAAAGTTGCACACACATATCCGCAATGTGGCTCGCTGGTACTTGCTCTATAGCCTCCTGTGTTTTGTGACATCAACCGGTTGTGGTAAACAGAACAACCCCACATCAGCAAAGAATTTGGGAAACAAGGCACAAGCCACCGATCCCGCGTTTCTCTCATTATGAGGAACGGTAGGTGGTTGCGTAGGGTGACGTAAGAGGTCGAACAAATATGAATTCGGACGCTGTGCCTTGCAACCAGATAGTGGAGTTGCTCATTGAGTTCATTTCCGGTTATCAAGACAGCACAGTAATCGTTTGAGTCAGTCTCAGAAGGGTGGCGAATTTTTGAATTTAGCGGATGGCAGTTTGCATACACGACGCAAAATCATGTGAGTAGTGTCATATAAAAAAGTGACCACCCCGCTTTTGGTTACAAGTTCCGTCTCAAAACAGTAAAACTCAGCAGGCAAGCGAACTCCGCAAAGAGACTGCTGTGCGTCAACTATGAACATTCGAACCCGTTCAAGAGGAATATAAGCGAGGGTGAACTGAAATTGACCATACCTATTCAAACAGAACTGGAACAGACATAAAGAGTCCAGATTCTTTTCATACGATATCTGGATTATCTAGATTTGTATTTGTATGTCTTCGTACGTTGATAGTACCTTCATCCTAGTGTTCACACCACGGATCGCGGAAATATCAAATCCATCACGAGTCTGGAAGTGTACGCACCCCGGAATGAGTGTAGTAAACTAGAACTAAGTCCCTTCCCCGTCCACTTTTATTATTTTCTTCACAACATGGCTTTCAAATAAATCATGGTTGTACAGCGGCGAAGCATCATTATTGAACACTGATGTCATGCTGTCGATGACGATGATGATATGAGTTGTAAAGGCTGGAATACACCGAGCGATATAAACCCAAGAAGTGAATGTGCCCAGCTAACCACAAACCGACTGATAGAATCAGTGGTTTCAATATCAGATTATGAGACCATAAACAAGGTGCCAAGAGCCAGGGGAAATTTGAACAGCCCAGATCCCTTAGGAACCCACCTGGAAACAAGAAAATAGCATCGGTTGCCTTAGCATGCTAACAACGCAACAGCAGATCTGAGGAACCTAAAGTAGCAATCAAACCGCAGTTAGTCACCAGAAATATATAGGGAAAGAACGCAACCACCACGCGACCAAAGTACATGTCGCCCTCTTTAGGCTTTAGGTGCAATGTCCTGAGCTCCGTTTCGTTTCGTAGCTTTCGATGAATTCTAACCATTGCTAGCGGTAACATGATAATTCTGTGTTTCTTGCTGTTGCAAGATGTCAGGTATTGCGCATAGAAATGGATGGAGCTATTATAGAGGTGACAAGGTTCAGACTAGTCGAGAGGATCTTTCTTTGAATATATGTGATCTCCACAAAAACGATAAACGTTATCGGCTAAACAGCTAAACCGCAAGTAGTTCAGCTTCCAAAGCGAGCAAAAGCCGAGATTTGGTGAGCTGACTCCATCCGTGGCTTTCCGATTGCCTCTGTCAAGGAAAGGTTAGTCTAATGGTTCTTTTTGGTGTTGCGTAGAAGAGAGCCCATTTAGTTATTAGCCAGTAGGGAGCCAGACTGCCGAGAATGGTGGAAGTTGCAATTTTGTAACAGCCATTCTTAAAATTTACTCTGCGACCGTAAACTTTCTGGGGATGCGACAGATACAGGCACTTTGCAATGCTCCGCCACCCATAGAAGACTGTGCTTGAAAAAGACAAGATGATTCCATAATTCTGCCACGAGGTTCGATTGAACGAATTCATTACTGAGCAGTAAAATGGATAAAAATATAATTTGCTGAAAGCAGATATATATTGTGCCACATAAGCGGTCTCAAACAGAAGTACAACACAAACCTTTGACTTACTTTCTCGTTCAGACAGCTGTGCAATCGTTTGTACTTCCTTGCTATACTGTATTGACTGAGGGGGTGGAACAGAGGACTCGATGATCTGAGAAAATTGTAAATGCTTCCGCTTTCTGGTGGTCGTAGGTGTTCTTGATCTGTTTTGAGGACGGGTTGAAATAAGGTGAAATCAGTCTAGAGTGAGGTGAAAAAGACCGAGGAAAGAAAAACTGCACGGAAGTAGCTGTTTCAAGGTATCTTCCCTAAAACATTAGACGCCGAAATGAAGAGAAACGATCAACGTTTCAATGTACTAATGACCTTTACTCTGTCGGAAAACCTTTACAGCCCAGTCGGTGTTGAGCAAAGGACCACACCGGCCAAATAAAGATACGAGCAAGGATAAGTGCGAAAATAGGTTCGGACTGAAAACAAAATGCGATGAGCCACGTTGACATCACTCACCAAGTATCAGCGCACAGTGCCAAAGACACTCGGCGACTGATTACATCATCATCATCATCATCATCGTCAGCTGCAAGAACCACGTACTTGTCGTACAGTGGTTATAGCTGCCACAGTTTCGTTCACCGATGATTTGGGGAGGTGGGGGAGGTAGCTGCGCATTGGAGGCGGGAGCTGATAAACTGGTGCGTAAATACAACACTGTCAGTGGACTGTCAAGTGGGGGGATTGGGGAGAGAGCTATACATTGAAGGCAATAGCTTGGATGCATGAGCGCCATTGAGGGCGCGACTGGGCCATGTCTGACAATGTCTCCAACCATTGATGCAGCCCGTCTCGGGGTCCCTATCCAGGAAAACGGCAATCACCAGCGCAGCTGAGTTTGCTGGTAATGGCTTTTATACTTCGCTGCCAAGTCATTATTTGACCGCCTCTGGCCCGTTTCCACCCTTCACGTGGTTGTGCGAAAATAACCCTTCGAGGAAGTCGGATGACTGGCATACGCAGCACGTGGCCAAGCCAGCGCAACCTGTGCAGTGCGATCAGTTCATCTATCGAGGGTGAGTTATTTCTTCCGAATACCATTCGACGTACTTCAGCATTGCTTATCCGGTGTTCCCACCAGACTCGGGCAATGCTCCGAAGACATCGATAGTCAAACACTGAAAGTCTTTTGACGTCCTCAGCGTCCAACGTCCAGGTTTCTGACCCGTATAGTAATATGGATCGCACCACAGCATTGTAAACTCGACCCTTGACGGATAAGCTAATGTCACACCTACGCCACAGGTGACGCAGGTTCACAAAAGCTGCTCCGGCCTTTCCAATCCGGATGGAAATATCATCTTTCGCGAGACCACCGGGACTGATACAGCTGCCCAGGTAAACAAATTTGTCTACTACCTCAATCGGTTCATCCACAAGCATGAGGTGGTGGTAGTTCCAGAGGAATGATCGCATATAAACCCATAGTGTAAACTAAATGCTATCCATGTGATTGTACAGCATCCAGCTATACACCGCACTGTTCAGGTTGTTGGTACCGGCGTTAGATACTCACTTCACAACTTGACTTCTCCAGCGGTCATTTTCAATCCACTCGGCCAACTCTTCAAGAATGTGCATCACCAATATGCGCTTTTCGAATCTAAAGTTATCACACCTAACAAGCAATTATGGGGGTCATGTTGCCCATTTGATTCTGTTTATAAAAGGACCTGCTCGGAAAGATAAATGCATTCCACACAAATCACTGGACACCAGTGAAATAAAAAATATTAACGATCCTCATGGACCTAAGCATGCACTAAACTTATTTCTACCCCAAGCAGCGTCTTGATCGAGAAAAGTGCTCATCGTAGATAGGAGACCGCAACTTAGATTGAACATTCAGAAGCACGCAGATAAATCGTAACTCCGAAAGTAAGCTATTGGTCTACCTGTTGAAAGATGGCATAGGTAAATTTAAACCCAAGATAAGAGTTCAATCTGTACAGAGTCGTCGAGAAATCTGTGAGGCAGCACGGGAATATTGCGCCTTTGCCACAGTAGAGGAAATTGGCGGTTCCATCCACCGGCAAAGTTGTTTACAGCAGTTTCGCATCTGCTGTGAAGCATTGGCATCAGGGCCGCTGGAAATCGAACTACGTGTTGAGTGAAACACTGACGTTTAACACCACCATTATCAGAAGTAGTACTATTAATACTATCATTTCCGTGTGGACCGTGCGTTTAAGCAATGGTTTCCGTAGAGCTGAATGGCTAACAAAAAAAAGTGATTCAGAGAGTGGAACAACAGAACAGAAAATACTTACAAAGTGAGTTATGGAGACTGAAATTGCAGAGAAGATCATCCTATGGCAGGTCGGCACCTTCACAGGTGGAGACGTACGACTGTCATATCGGAGTGTCTCCAGAAATTGATGAGAGTTGTCATTTGTTCCTCAACCCATTGAACATATGCCAGTTTTCCTGAATGATGAGGTCTACGCTCTAGTGACACGTGACTGTGCAATAAGAACATCTTTCCATGTCCCCCATTAAATTAAAGGGACATACACCCGAAGTGTTTATTCATGAATTGGGAAGCCAATCCATCACCGATCTTCCATGGTTGTTCAGTCATTCAGTGGTTTTCAACAGACGAAGTAGCAAGGCTTGGTCAGTTACGCGCCATCACCATCAATCATCATCGACGGTATAACATCAGTGTTCAACCGTGATTTATTTGAAGGCGTTGTTGTGAAGAACAAACGTGGACAGGGAAGGGCTAGCCTATCATAATCATTCCGAGGTACATACACCTCCAGACACTCATTCAGGCAATCTGGATAAAAACTGACAACAAAAACGCTACTTACATCCATGAGCAGCCATTACACTCGCTTCTCGCTAGAATAGCCTTTCTGGCAGCAAGAAGACCGCCAATCTCCACGATATCCAGTTTTCATTTAGTCAAGTCGGATGGCCTGGACAAACAGTTCTGAAAGCTGAGAGCATAGCTTCTTTAACTCACTTCTATTCAATCTTTAGGCAATGTTTGTCATTCGCATGACTGTGCGTTTCCAGGAGCTTCCCAGCCAGATAAGCTCGATAGTTTTGGGCTACTGAAACCTTCCGAAGTTGACGAAGGGAGTTGTTCTGCTTTGGCAAACGTAGCCCCGACGGAAGGCGAAGCGAGAACAGGGCCCGCATAATGGCATGATCATAGTCAAGTTGCGTACTCCAAAAGGAACGACAGTCTCCGATTTATGCTCTCCATCGGTAACTGATGGCCACATGGTCCAATCGAGTCCATGACTGTCTAGCTGTTAGCGGCCTCCAAGTAACTCGATGTGAGCCTTTGTGCTGGAAGTTCGCACTGGCCAGGAACAGACGATAATCTGCACACAATTGAAACAATCGTTCCCCATTATCCGTACGCTGTGCGTTGACTCCAAACATAGCACCTAAGTGTGCTTCTTCCGAGCTTGGTCGTCCAAATTGGGTATTCATATCACCCGCCAGGATTAATATATCCGTCCTTTTTGCCGACCGAAGCAGTCGTGATAGATCTTGATAAAACTCGTCTTTCTCAGTCTCAGAACTGCAGTCTGTTGGGTGTATGCTGATACGACAAATAAGCACCGTTTACTGCATCGACGTACATTGATCTCAATTGAGCCAGACAACCGCACGGCGTAAAGATGACTGTTCAGTTTAGTGAAGCGCTTTCAGTCCTCGGGATGTGTGTAACCTCCACACCGTAGTTATCATGAGCCATTGCATCAGGATCACCAGCTACCCGAAGAGTGAAATGTGGAACATCTGAGCTCGTTCTAAGCTGCTTGAGATGCACGACCGAAGTGGGGTCTTGTATACGTGTTTCGGAGACAAAACATACATCGACAGAGAGCGAAAGCAAGGTTTTAGAAAGAGATACCTGTTGCCCAATTTGACATAGAGTATGGACATTGAGGGCTGCAACATTGATCAGATCTT
Organism: Opisthorchis felineus; assembly: GCA_004794785.1. Classification (NCBI taxonomy): domain Eukaryota; kingdom Metazoa; phylum Platyhelminthes; class Trematoda; order Opisthorchiida; family Opisthorchiidae; genus Opisthorchis; species Opisthorchis felineus. The sequence continues at coordinate 394,625 of SJOL01007149.1, forward strand.
TTGAGATTAGTATGTGATTATTTTGGTTTATCTCTCAGGGCGACGGTTTGGATACGGAACGATGGTCAGGGGACTGGTAGATGGGTTGATCGCACTGTATCGTCCGATAGGTGGGGATGAGATGTGCGGCATGGCCGGTGAGCGGAGAGCTGCAAGGGTGAATGATACTTCTCGATTGCCCAAGCCGAAAAAGGGTGGAGGCACCCCACTTTGATCCTTTGACTCAAAAGTCTGATCCACAAGGCACTGCGAGCATGTAGGGTTATGTTCCACGACCCTTCCGCTGGCCTCTGACTTAAGTCTGAATCACGTGGCAGCGGTTGTTACGGTTTTCTTGGAGGACCCTACCCGGAGGCAATAGTCTGACGCACTTGGCTACAGGGGGCCGGCCTGGCCCAAAGACGCAGGAAGTAAGGCATTACTGTCCGACTCCTGATGCGGCTACACACAGCAGGTCCCCTTCGAGCAGCGTCACTCTTTGGTTTTGAAAGTATTTCGACAGTATTGAAAATGCACTGGTGGTCACGATCAACCGCTGGGCGATCAAAGTGTGCGATTTGGGGAGCCAACGTTTTCTAAAGGCGACATTACTGCTTCCATGAATATGGACACGATGGTAGCATACAGAAAACGCCTTACTGAATTCGCACCTGTATCGCAAAAGGAAGTACGACTTTACTTCCAGATCGCCTCGTAAGACGATTACTCGCTGTTCTTTGTCGGGCTGTTCCCCAATGACCTTTGTGGCATGGTTGAACTGAGTTCCAGTCATTATAGCCCGCACGAACATTGCCCGACCACCGGGACAATGTGACAGCTTTAGGTCAGGGTCCGAGGTCCTACTTCGGCTGAAGGATCCAAGTGAGTGGCAGCACGTGGCCACTAGTATCATTGTTCGAAGTATTCGGAGGTATCCAGTGCATGCGCGTGCCTGGTAGCGGCATGCCACAGGCAAAACTCTCAGCACTGCGCAACCATGTGTTGCAATTCCAGTCGGCAGGCTCGCCGAATCTGAGGCGAGAACGTCTGCGCACCAAATGTGCGCTCACACTGTGCTTCTGCCATCCGAATTAAGACAAAAACTCGCACTAGTGGGCACGACAAATCGTTCAGCTGTAGCACCCTTTCGGTGCCTAACTGCCATGCCACCAGAAGGAAGCACGAGGGCTGGGATACTGCCAGGTTGCCCAAGCCTAGACAGGGGAAGTCGAGAGGCAGAGGTTGGGTTCGAACCGCGAACCTTGCGGTCAGTAAATTCGCGCTCTAACCACTTCGGCCATCTCGCCACCTGTGGGCACGACAAGACAACTATGGATGCATATGAGCACATGTCCACCAAATTTCTAAGTGCGTTTGCAATTCAGGTAAGCCAGCCACACTGTCTCGTCAATCAAAACTAACTGGCAAATCCACTAGCCTGGACAGTGACCGATAGTTGGCTGACTTCAGACAGAACTGAATAAATCACTGCACATGAACGATGTAGAGTTTTAGTGGAGACTATGAATAAAATGCTGAGGAAACTTGAGAAACTAGCTGCCACTATTTATCGTAAGGACTTTTCACATGCTTGTTGAAGTAGACAACGACTAATACGCTTAATTTGCTTCCAAACATTACTTGATCATCATCACGATAATCATCATCAGGGGCGGGTTTCCGTGACCTTCTTCAGGCTTGATCGGGGACATTGCAAAAAATGACGGTTACCCAATATCAGTAGCGTTCCTGCCGATAGTTCCTCTCGAGTTGACCGATTGGATGTCCAACACCATCAACACCTGAGGACACTGGTGTTTCACTGTCATACAATTATGTCAGTTTATTTTAATAAAGAACTATGGTGGAAGAAAAATGGGACAGGGAGAGGGAACCAGGGTTAGCATACCAAAACGATTGGAGTTGTTTACACCGTCTACACTCAGTCAGACAATGTGGAACGAAACTGACACCATGATGACCACTCACATCGGTTAGCCGCCATACCTTTCAGTGTCTCGTGCCAAGCACAAGGAGAGTCACGTAGGCCCCATCATGGAAGGTAAACAACACCAACGGCACCCAGGTTTACGTAACTACTCTCAAATACCTTCTGCTACGTCTTATTCTGCTAATCTCTGGGTTTCCACCAATCCGAATTAGGCATGGAAAGTAACATTCTTCTTGCCAGACGGTAACTTGGCATGCGTAGCACAACTAAGTCGCCCTAACTTGGTTTTATGGATGCATTCATTGAATAAACTGCGTTCTATTTTACCGGGGACTCGTCTTCTGATCGCATCATTGCAAATTCGTTTATTCCGGCGGATTCCAACAGTAGTTCTGACATACCTGTGGTCAGCGACCTTATGACGTCCCATATCCATAACCACAAATGGCCAAGAGTTGCAGCCACACAATAATACAGGCCGCGCCATAGCCCGATACATGTGTTTCTTCTGAATCAGTGATACCTTTTTTGAGACCGCAAGGGACGTAAATTGGCCGACAGAATTCTGACCTTTGAGACTCGTGCTTTGAGTTCATCTGCCACACTACTTCTAAAGCTAATTCAACTTAAGAGAAATGTGGTGCTCCATAACTTACGCTGCTCTCCATAAATCCTTAAAGGCATACTCCAAGACTGTGGGTTCCGCAGCGAACCCCACACGTTGAGTGCGAAGCATACTTAGGACGACTTTGATCGAGTTTCGAAGCACCATTTGCGCCTCCTGCTCTTTTTCAATGCGAGAATACCATCCCCTGTATAATCAAGGTCGATAAGGTTCTCGCTTAGAAGTCCGAACACCGAGGTTTCGGCGACCTCCATCTTGTCAATGACGGAATTACACAGAATGGAAAGTAGAGGCAATTATCGGACACCAGTACCTGTTAGAAAGCCTCTGAGGAGCTCCCAATAGGCTCACGCATGCACAAGTATGTGAGTACAAAGTGAACCATTATCGCCTTACTCGAGTTAGCTGGAACGGTCTACTTCACCCAAATAGGGGCAAGTATGTTGGACAAGCACCAACTGGGGACTCCCCTCCATCTTTGAACAAAGCGGGTAGAAGTTCGTCAAGACCAACAGCTAAGTGGCGCTTGAGGGAGGGATAACATTTGCGTAGTACGGAAGCCGTTGGAGGTTCCAAGTTTATTGTCCAGGGCTTCGTTGCAGGTTGCGGCTCCGATTGAACAATTGCAGGTGGTCATTTGAATTTTCATTGAGTGTTCAGACCAAAGGTCCAGGCGTTGTTCCTTTTTTAGGGGTGGGCGAACTGTTCCCACCAGTGGCTAATTCGCCTACCAGAGGCTTTTTGGGACTGTTGCGTGTATTATTTGGAATACTTTTTGTACACTCTGAGCTACACACTTCCCAAATTCCTTCAGGTTTCTGGACCGACCAGGCTTCTCGATCCGTGAAGACGCCCTTTTTCACCTGAGATCTGACAGTCTGTCGAGCCGTATTGTGCTCTCGACAAGAAATACGTGTCCGCACCTTCGACAAGTTCAGAGTTTTGCTTGAGATTCAGTGCTTAGATATAGTTGATTGCACCGATCCACAAGCAAAGCCCAAAGAAACTTGTGGACAGTGATCCCAAGTGAGAGTCAACATCAGAATATGTGTCGTCCGAAAAAGACTTCAGTAGATTATTTTGGTTAGTTGCTTTCACGTCAGGGTCCGAGAGCTTCTCCGTGGCCGGGCGAGGTGTGCGCATCGTAGGGGCTCCTGGAAAGCACACGAAGCAGCAACGGACAAGACCGTGATCAAAATCTACATAGGTCGCTCACAACTAGCGGTAGTCAGCAAGTGATCCACGCCACCTGTAGGTGATAGAGATGTGACCAGTCTGCGCAAAATGTCGGCCTGCAAGCAGGAAGGGCACTATACAGCCAGGCGGCCTCGGCTGTTTCGGAAGTTACCACTGCACGGAAACAATCTGCGGTCGAAGTTAAAGACAACCACCCAACAGAACCTCATCATCACTAAGTGTACATTCATATACCTGGCGACCACTTGAAGCACCATACTAAAGTGCTCAGAGCGTCGTGAGAACCGTCTTCGAGAGCACCAGAGCTACAGTCTGTTGGGGCACAAGCGGATGTGACGAACAGATGACGATGAGCGCATTTGCGGGATACTCTGACAGACGCTGCCAAACGAACCGCATGGAGGCACTGTCAACAGGGAACCATACAAGCAGATCCTACAGATCCATCAAAGCCGCCACGACTTCTGGACCACCAGTGATGGGCAACCGGGGTCGATAAGAAACTGACGGTGGATCCGCTCAACAACCGTACTAAGGTCTAGTATTCTCGTCTCAGAGAGACAACACACATCAACAGAAAACGAGCCAAGCGTACAAGCAAAAGCAGTCTGTTGTTCAGCTCGTTTCAAGGTGCGAGCATCAAATACCATCAGATTGACTGAGTGTCGGGGTTTGAAGAGTGAATTCAAATTGTATGTGGCCGTGACAGCCGAGTTGAGCCTAAATATTGCAGCTAACAGCAGTGGGTGACCAGCTCAATGGGTTGTGGATGTGCACCAACCGTCACACCATTGTATGGTCCATGCTCTCCGTGACGGGTGTAGGTATCCAGAGTGTTTGTGGTAGGCTAGTCCTAGGGCCCCCGTAACATTTTCTCTCCATTACAGGGTGGTATTAATAGAAAATGACATGGTCGTACGACAGTGAGGCGAAAAAGATCCTCGCTAAAAATTGTCCAACCGTAGCACCCTTTTGGTGCCTAGCTGCCATGCCACCCGAAGGAAGTACGAGGGCTGAGATACTGCTAGGTTGTCCAGGCCTAGATAGGAACAGTCGAGAAGCAGAGATCAGGTTCGAAACACGGACCTTCCAGGCGGTAAGTTCGCACCTTAACCACCGAGCCATCTCGAGCTAATGTTGCTGTCAATGATGATGGTATTGTTCCTTAAGTCGGCTAACGCCAATTGGATAAGGGGCATCTTCCCCACCAGTATACGCCTATATCAAAAGGATGAATAAATTGTTCAAGAATGTCTAATATCAGCAGTCGATCACGACTCCCATGGCGTTTACACTCATGTTTTAGAAGTTCGGTTAAATTTGGCCGGCGATTTGGTTGCTGTGACACCATCGAGTGTAGTTGCCGTGATTCTTGCCATTTTTTCATCTTGAATTAAGTCATTCTTTTCGCCTATCTCTCAAAGAGAAAGTGTGCAGTGACAACACCATATCACTCTACTAAATACGCTCTGTTCTGTTATCATGGTAGTTTCTTGAGTACTGTAATACAAACTCAGCAACGTTACCGACCTTGGACGCAATAATATGGTCAGGGAGAACACCATAAGTGGGGAACCATTTATGCTGTTCATTGCACAAAGCAGATGATGAATGTATGTTTGAACAAACTGCTCAACCAAAGGCGCAAAAGGAAGCGAAAGGGGCTGAAACGTCATTGCCACATAATTAAAGAAATTGGGGAGTTTTCATTTTAAATCCATTGGTCCTGAGTTATAACAGCCTATATGGAAGATCGGCGAAAGAGTTTACAATCTGGCCTGGAGTTACAGACCGTATGCACCAAGTGCATCTTGTTCTGGTTCGTTCAAGTGGTACATTGGTCACGAGACAAATAAATGCTTTTTGCCTATGCTGTACAATGACTAAAACGTGTAATATGTCGGGAAACATCCCTCCGTAAAGCTTCCGTATTTGGCGAAGCAATGAGTTGGGAGCGGCTGTGCGGATTAGAGAGGCACATATGTCTTGACCAGAAGGAAAGCCGTTGAAAATTTCCGATTCGTCTGTGTTGAGCTCGAGATAGCTCAGGGGTTAAGGCGTGAACTTAATGACCGGAAGGTCCCAACCGGTATCTCGACTGCTCCGGTCTGTTTGGGAAACCTGGCAGTACCTCAGCCCTTGTGCTTCACTTGGGTAGCCTGGCAGCAAGGTACAGAAGGGATGTTACAGCTGAGCGACTGATTGACTGATTGATTGATGTTGAGGGTAAAGTAATGTATGCTGAAAGTTGATAAACCGTTGATATCGTTGGAAGCATAATCATTCCTAATTATAGCAAAGTAGACCTAAGTGTCGTGTGACTGTTTCCGAAAAACTATGAATAAGTTCAATATGTTGCATCAGTTCGGCGGCAGCGGTGAATGATTCCAGCCTGGATAAAGCATCGTAGGAACACATGGCTCTTGTCACGGTAAGAGTTTCATCTAGTTCATCTGTATCCTCTTGCGTTTTACACACACTGTCACACTAAAGGAATGGACAGTATTTCCTTGTTAGATTTTGCAATGAATGAGTGCCTTTCTGAAAGGAGTTTTGACACATGTGAAGGTGAACGAAATACGTCCGATGCCTGTGTCGACATTAAAAGTGTACCACAGGGCTGAGCTCTCAGACATGCACAGTTCAAGCTGCACATCAAGGAACATCTAATGGTACCCAATTCAGTCTTTTTGTTGTACGCAGATGACTGACTGACCGAACTGAACTGGAGGCTCTGGGCAGAAGCATTCAGTACGGCAGATAGACGGGCTGTCGAACGTGTCATTTCAACGCATAGCCCATGAATTTGATCATGAAAAGTAGGCGACTGCCTTTAAGGGTTTTCAAGACATTCGTGATGTACCAAAACGGACATACCCCACCCCCAAGAAAAGTCACAATCGAGGAATCTGGGAATGTTGACATCTTCTGGGGGGCACTAAAATAGATTTCCCGTTCTTTTGTCAGGGTGGCGCTATTTTGGAATAAATTCAAGCAAACCCCCTGCTATCCATGCAGTAAGTGGCCATCCTGGAGAAAGTTCAACGAAGACCTAAAGAATTTTGCGCACTTCAGAATCAGAATCTACCGTACGGAGAGAGGCCCCAGCCGCTGAACCCATTTCCACGTGAGTACCGAAGTCATCGTGAGGATTTAATGGACAGTCTACGGATTACGCACTGCCCCCTACCAAGTGAACACCGGATAATTTATGCGCATTCTGAGAACAGCACTCGGTGAAGGTGAGCAGAAGCACTTGGTTTCAATGTGTGATCAACGTAAGGTAAAATGACGCTATCCACACATCAAGAAAATGGCTGGAATAGTCTAGGAGAATCGCCAATCGAATCCCAGCCCCCGGTACGATTTATGCGACCACCCGGATGTAGGATAGTATACGAATGGAAGTTGCCTCTCAGTGCGTCAACAACAAAACCTTCAGGCGACGTCTTTGCCTTAGACCGATATCCCTCCTTGTTCGGGAAGAGAATTTGATTGGTGTTTTCACCGATGCTTCAAGCCACACGATGAAATAGATAATTAGGAAATCGAACAAATGCGGTCAAAAAGCGAATTTCGTTATTTTTTCTAAAAGCGTACAATCGTCCCCATCAATTCTGAGATCCAGATGAGTGAGTTTAATAGGAATTTCATTTCACAACATGCGTTTACATATTCTTAAAACACAAAAGAGCATTTTCAACTTGTGACATGGCGATTCCAGTCCTTACCAAGCGCAATGAGTTGGTTCCGAAAAGGAAACTGATTAACACGCATGTCCAGATGCGATTTTCCCCATTATTTTATGAAACTCGCTTCCAATTAGAAATCTACCTTGGTGCGATCAGGGTAGTGACTCGTACATTCAAAAAAGCGGGAAGAGTTGTCAAACCTACGCAGCAAGTGCTGAGTCCTGCGCATCGGTGGCGTTTTGCGTACCCACCGACTCTTCTCCAACGGGTATCCCAAGGGTTTTCAAGATCTCTTCCGTCGTTTGCCCCAAATCGCCATTGCTAGCGACTCTGCCCAAATCAGAAGTGTTTCCATCTTCCAAACCACTTCGTCTGCTTTCTTCCCTCTTTTTTCGGTTCTCTCTTATGGCAATGAGAGTGGCTTTCTTCCTCTCTATTTCCGCTTTCCTATCAGCCGCGCTCATTTTCTCCCAGGGTCAAGTCCTCAAGGTTATTCCTAGACTCAGTATTCAGTATCCAGCATTCAGCGTTTTCCTGCAGATCCAGCAAAACAGCGTCATATTGGTGATCCACGTTCGGTGGCTAGAAATTCAAGTCAACAATAATGGTAAACGGTTGGCTTTGATGCAGTCGTCAACTGTCCAATGGGAACAATGAGGTGCCCACATAGCAGTTGACGTTTCAAGGATCCACGGAT
>SJOL01007155.1:0-37000 GCA_004794785.1 Opisthorchis felineus
GTCCTCCAAAGTTTTCAGACTCCTCTCCTCGCAGGTTTTCTCGTCCCCTTCCAGCTTCCTCTTATGATGCTTTGTCTTCTTCTGTCGGTACTTCTTCCTCCGCCCTGGTTGTTTGCGAACCTTTCTTGAGCGTTTCTGTTTCACGTCCTGATCCATTTCCTTTATTCTTACCTTCTGTACACTCAGCAGTTGACGATAATCTTTTCTCCTCTGTTGATGCTGACCTTATTTTATCAGATATTCCGCTTGGTGAGTTATCTACGCCATCTCCTTGTTCTCTTGTCTCGGAAACTATTGTTTCTCAGAGCATTGGTGATGTTGTGAGGCGTGATATATCTGTTTCTGCTTCGCCTGCAACGGCTATTCCTGAAGCGTTTGCCGATGTCGCTGCACTATCGTCCTCAGAACCTTTTGCTTTCCCTAATGCTTCCGTTCGTTTGGATCTGCCAGATTCACAGTGCTTTAACAATGTTGTTCCTCTCGATGTTGCTGTCGCTGGACCCAATTTGGCTCTGAACACACAGGGTAGTTCTCCTCTGACGAACTCTCGTGATGACCTTTTTGTCCCTGCGTATTCGCCAAACTTATCGGTCTCCCAGGAGTTGAAATTCCAACCACCCGGGGAACCTATCGACCGACATGAAAAGTTTTGTGGTCTTCGTTTGCACGGTCATCCTAAACCGGCGCCCACTCGTGATCAATTGTATAAGCAAGCACACGAGGATGTGTCTCCGACCAGAGATGAGATCCAAGTGGCCACAAAACCATGCGCAGATGAACTTTTTGACCCGTCCTCCGGTCACATTCATCCACTGGATTTCTCAATCACAGATGGTGAAGCTTCTGAAATGGAGTCCTCCTATAACAAACAAACTAAAGTTGACCGTGGTCGGTCAAACTTCAGCCTTCCTAGAGTATTTGGTTCCCTTGTTAGACGAAAACACAGATCGCCTGCTGATGTTAGGCCTACAATTGATCAAAGTGTGGATAAGCCTGCTCCTGGTGCTCATCCCGATGAAAGTGTGGATGTTAAGAAGAAAAGAAGACCAAAAAAATCTAGATCAGGTCCAAAAAGGTCAAAAAGACCAACGAAGGATGCTACCATAACTGCTGAAATCGGCAAACCTAACGAAACGCCTTTGACTCCAAGGACTCCTTCGGGGAAGCCAAAGGACCTGTATTCGAGACAAACTTGGCATGGGGATGACGAATTTAGAAGACTTTCCAGAGATGAAATGTATAATCTTGAGTTTGGTGAACCACCACAAGTTCCACCTACGCCCACAGGTTTCAGAATAACACCTGTGCTCAGGGATCCCGGAAATATCATGGATGTGCGTCGAAGAAGCACAACCGATTCGGCCAAACGCCGTCCATGGAGCACGGTCGGATTGCCTCCACCGGGTTGCAAGTTCGTAAACGACGATTATCTCTTCCCAGATGCTCTTACTCCCACAAAAATACCAAGCTTTCGCGGAAGCAGAGAAATTGTATATAATGTCCCATACATGGACGATCAGGCCCTACCTCTCGAAGAACCCGAATGGCCAATAGGAGAATCGAGACGAACGCTTCTCTCACAGCTGTCTCAGACAAGTGAGGGTATGGTTCATATTGCTGCGGAAGAAGAAAGCAGTATAATTTCCTTGGGTGAGTATACACACCTCTTTTCTTCCTTTACCGTCATCCTAGTAAATATGCCAAGGATCTCCGGCTTCATTTTCAGGTGAACAAAATACTCTCAAATGAACTGCCGGTTTTAAATGAGTATACTATCATATTTTGCAGGTATATGGGCAGAACAAACACAGGTTGGTCATTGGTTGCATAGTAAAGCGTTCTGCTCTATAGGCCTTGTTCCTTAAGTCGCTGTTGATATTTCAGGATGACCACAATGGTAGAAACATTAGTCATTGGTTGGTCGTCTAGTTGTTCATAAGATTTGTAACCAAAGATTAGCGCTTCGGTTAACTCAATTGATACATCGAGGTTTTCCACATTACGTTGCTATCGGTTAGGGGAGGCGCCAGTCACTTGTGTTAGGCTGTAATCTTATTTAAATCTTAGTTTTTTACCGGTAGTAATGTGGATTTTTGTGGCACCGTGAGAAGTGCTTTGAAATCTCTAAGCTTTTTAGGCAGATATTAGCCTTGATGGTCCTGGAGATCCTTAAAGCAGCAGTTCGCAACGCAATGTACCTAGTACTTGACCATCGTGCACATATTTTAGGATGAAATGCTATGCCAAATAAGCGCCTTTTCGCCGTGGATTGCAAGCATTTCTGCTGCTCCAGCACAATACAACGACGGGAGTGTCGATCCCTGCGGTAAATTAGAGGAAGACAGATGGGCCTCTATAACTGTATGTGAAGTTTTCAACAAGTCTGACATGGTCCATAAAAGCCCTTGACAGCCCAATTTTTTTCATCGACCGTAGGAGTAGTACATAAAACATACTTCGATATTCGTAATGCACTAAACGTAAGGTTGCTGAAAATTCTTCCACAGCCCACGACCGATTTCGCCCTTCTTGGGGCTCATCAGGTAGGCGCAGTCCCCGAGTTTCCGTCAACCTTATGTTCTATTTGAAAACAAATTGCACGAAATTAGCAAAATAAACTCATTGGCAAACAAATTTGGTCTTGCGGGAGACTCACCTGGAACCCAGCTGAATCTCTCGTTTGTGATGTTTCCAGGCAACTGAATGTGCTGCACCAGGCCGCCTCATGTTTCAGTTGCTACGATATTCGAGATATCATCATACATGTATATTCCTAATGCACTACTCATAAGGTTGAGTGAGCGTATTTTGCTACTTCGATATGTTAGAGATCGTGCCAATTGAAACATGACGCTGCCTTGCGCACAGCATTCAGTTGAAGAACATCATAAGCATGAAAATTGGATGAATTTCAACTGAGTCACTAGATAAAACCAAATTAGATTGCAAGTAGGTGTTTGTCACACTTTGTCGGAATCTGTTTTGTTTACATCCCGGATTCGAGGTCTAAAGGCTTCGTCCAACTGGATAGATAAAGGTCCGAAATGTGTTTCACTTCATCCGAAGAGATTATGACAATAGTGCCATGCTTGATGAAATACAATGGTCTTACGTTTGTGTGACTTTAACTTAATTACGTGTCTGCTCGTTTCCTAATAAACACTTCGTTTGTCTAGCCGGAAATTTACGATATCTCCCCTATGCCAAAGACAACTCTTGAGTAGAAGAGGGCCCTAAGTCTAGTTGTAATTGTGAAATTTCGAAGCACATGAGGCACAAAAGACTTCGACGTGAATTAGTTTATAATTGTTATGTGCAACATCACGGGGCTGCAATTTTGCACCGCTTATCCCGCACAAACCGGTTGCATGTGAATGATGTGCCAAACAGTCAATTTAGATGTGCCTCTTTTTGGTAGAATAGTTTCGTGCAGGCCAAACATGAAAGCTGTACTCCTCATGGCTGATTGATTTTTATCTTACTTGAGAGTCTTGGTACAATATTTTGTGATCCAATATGGCCGATTTAATGCAAGCATTGCCTCTAGAAATTCGGATCAGTTTTCAGGCAGTAAGACTACAATACATATAATAGAGTGGTCTTCTGAAAAGGACGTCGACAAACCATGACTCGTGCGATGCCGTCATGCTCGTGACTCAAATTTGTGTAAGAATTCGGGTGCAACGAATTTGAGACAACCCACTCATCATCAGTCATGACGGATTCTTGTCGTAGGTCTTCAGATTGTTTCCACGTGTGGCCAGTACATTCTTCCAACGCTGACAAAATGCACCCGAACTATGTAATGGTGTAGAAAGCTGACTAAACTCACTAATACCTGACTATCGGTTTCTCCCTGTTTGGATCACATCGGTTGGGTGCAGACTTTGGCTATCCAGCAGGCATTCATCCGATTTGGGTTTTAATTGGCAAGCGATTGTTTTGGCTCCCTTGAGGCTCTGAGTGGACTCTGCTCCGAGTTGATGTGAACACACCCCAGAATCTCTGGCAATCAGCTTAACAATCACAATTTTTGCAAATGATGTTTGATCGGCGAAACCTGATGACATTATTAAATGCACCATGAGGTCAAAACCATCATTTCCTGCAGACATGCGGCATTGGGATAAAATTGAAGGTTTAGTTTAGTCTTTTTATACCACTTGACTGAAAGTCAAAATAGTATCAGAAACCAGGTTGGCTGAAATGTGGCCCAAAAAAGGTACAGCAACACACGTTGGACCCGTTTCCTATACTCCCTTGACGACTCCTCTATCGGTTTCCTTCCACTGTCCGTTATTTGTGAACTTCAACCCATAAGTCTTCTGAAATGGTAAACGAATATACCACAATGTAGGTTGCACTACCATGACTATTCTGGTTGTGAAATGAACAAACCTCATGTTTCTAATTATCGTCATCAGGCTCTACAGAGAACCTTGAGTATTCCGGTTTGAAGCGCCCAAAAACGGAAGTTTGAGTCTTGCCGTTGGGAACATAAAAATCTACTCTGATGAAACTTTGACATTTCGGATCAACGATGAAAGCCGTACTTGAATATTAAGCTGACTGAGTTTCAGTTGAATATTAGTTTGCGATTAAGACCCTGCATAATTCGTAGATAACCTACCAGAATTGGAGTTCTGCCAACTGGTTTCGTTCAGTACATGAATGCCTTGAAGATGATTGCCGATCCTGTCTTGTTTCATGCTTGGTGTTTTGTCAGTCGAGAACAAAAATACATCTGTTACGCGGTATCTCTCATTAAACTGGAAAACGCTATTGTTCGTGTTCCAAAGATAGATATAGATCATCTGTAGCTCACCAAAATTTTCACACAAATTTCTTCCAAGATTCGAGATACTTAATGGAGATCAAATCGGAATCGGAACTCTCACTAAAACTGACTGCAAGTTTGGTACCCTAGCAAGCAAAATCAGGTAATTATTCTCAGTTTTCGAACGGCAATACATACAAACTTCTTGTTGAGCCTCTTATAAATAGAAAGGCTCTTTACCTGGAAAGAGGAAAACGAACGATACCTCGCTTAGTGTACTATTGGCTGAGCGTGCTCAGATTAGACTGCGGTGTAAGAAGATCGGATTCTCTTACAGCTGTCTTATAAGGGCAGTTAGCGGTGACTTGATCAGAAGTAAACATGAGTTGAAACGAACGTGAAAGAGTCCTAAGCGGTTTACTGAATGAAACGATGGAACAGTCATTCAAACACTCCGGTTTCCTGGAAATGCATGACGGACGGCAAACTTGCGATCAGCTCAGTGTGAGCATTTGAGAAGAACTACTGCCTGACATGCTTCATAGCACAACAGATTTTGCCCACCCACAATCTCTTCCCATCCAAAAATCCTGTTTCTGATTCTTTTGAAATCATACCTCAGCGGAATGCTATCCTAAAATCTTGCTAGATTGGACGCTGGCGCGCAGCTACTCCCATGCAACTGAACTCCACGGGTGATTTGCCAGTCCTCTGCCGCGTATAAGAGAAGAATGAATTTTAGGCTTATTCAAAACAGTTACAAGATCTTAGCGAAATACTAATTTGGTTTTGACGGTAGATTCACCTGAAACCCAAATGAATCTCTCGTTCATGATTTTTATAGGCAACTGAATGTGCTTCACTAGGCCACCTCATACTTCAGCTGGCACGATATCTGAGATATCGCGACACATGTATAAGGATGTTGAAAACTTTTCGACAGTCCACGACCGGTTTCTCCATTTTTGGAGTTCATCAAGTAGGCACAGTCCCCAAGTTTCAATCAACCTTATGTTCTTCTTGAACCCAAATTGGACAGATTTCGACAATTATGCTCATTTGCATATCAATTTGGGAGACTCACCTGGAACCCAGCTGAATCTCTCGTTTATGATGTTTTAAAGGTCCATATTGGTCTGTACAAGTTCTATGTGTCCAACCCATTCTTTGATATGAGCTTGAATATTGTACATAATCTTATCCGGACCCATACTAGTGCATCACTCTTGGGCAAGCGCTCAGAGGGCACCTGTCCTGGAACCAAGTATGACCTCCTAACAGAAATGATCAAAATCTCATACATCTGACGAAGATGTCTTTAACTCAAGAGTCGGAGTCTATAGGGGACTGGTGACTGTTGCTACGATAGCTTTTAAAAATAACATTCGATCGAAGCGACTCACTTCTCATCCTAACGTGTCTACTCTAGACTCGTTGATTGCTCGTAAAAAGGTGGATCAACATTCAGGCTTAAGGTTAGAACTCTGAACCTCTATATGATGAAGGGTGGGCACAACAGATGAATGACATTAACTCGTGTTTAGTGTATTTTCTCACTCGCCTGCACGTAGTAACTCGCACCTCTCAAGAGGTGGATTGTTTAGGCGAGAGTTATGCAAAACGCTTTTCCCCAAAAACACAAACTGGTAACCCAGAAACGATCTTATTGGTTGGCAAAGTCGTCGGTACTGATTAAAACTGACCACTGATATTTGTCTATTCTGTGACTTTACGCTTAAGTAATCTTCTTCTCTGGAAAGGTGAGGGACGGCAAGCTACTGAACAAAACAAGACCAACAAACTGGGAACAGTATGAGGCCTCTGGGTAGCGGAGACAACGGCGAACTTAGTGGCACAGTAGCCAAATTACATCTGACAAACCAACTAATACACCTGTTCATAAATCTGATGTTCACTGATGCACTAATGATGTTAACCTACGACGAAGCCTTAATTTGCGCCTGTTTTTGAGTATAAATGTGATCGAAACTCTACCCCGGGAAAATGGAACTGGTGGGAGCTGAAGGTGATCTCTCAGTGCATACAGAATTGGTTGACCTCTCAAAGAACCGTTCAAGTGGAATACATAAATAAACTGTTTAAAAACTCTCGAGACACTTAGGTTTTATCATTATGTTTGTTACGTTTGTTTCCATTACGGCCTCGTATATTGAATAACTACTTTAGTTCAGTATTAACAACCTTCCTCGTCCTTACACTTTTTTTTTAAATTTATTGACTGAAAGTATCAATATGATGATGGGAGTATTTAGGTCAAGTGCTTCAAAACGTTTGCACAGCAGAGAGCAAACAGAAACGCTGCTTCTATTGAGGACTGTAGTGCAACATCATACACACAAGCTTACTAATTTCTTTTCTATCTTCTAAGAGAACGGGTACGTTTGAGATGTACGATGTGCGATTTCACACTGAGAGTTCATTAATGTCTAGGTGAGAGGGCAAGTATCGGCAAGAAACTTCTGGAAAATGACAGCAGACGTGTCTACTTGGAGGGTTTCTAGATACACCAAGGCTTTCGTTCATTCTAACGAAACAATATGTCACAGGATATTCATGTATACACAGACCGATGTAATTACTGATGTAAAAATCACCGATCTGAACTGTCTTCAGTGTTCTCAACCATGTTATCAGTACGAGAAGTCAGCTGTTTTAAGTACATTTTCGTGAACAGTAGGTGGAATAAACCACATCTTGGCTTGGAAATGACCAGAAAAGACGTTTTCGTTTCTCCGAGATACTCACTCAGGATCACTTCAAAGTGACTAGAAATATGGTTGTTCTGGGAAAAAGTGCGACTTGCGTAATTCAGACCCCTTCTGTGGATATGGATACGCTCCTTAAGAAAAAACCAATAGATTCATCATGGGGCCTAAACGAGTGCTATGATTAGGAACGTTCTGACCACCGCTGACTGCAATCATTAGACTTGAATTAGAATCCAAATGGGACCAAAAGCCAACACACACAAAAGATGGGGAAAAATATACTTCCTTGGTCGACATTCACTGAAATCCCATATGAAACGGTAATGGAGTTTCAACATATCGTTTCATTTGCCAAGCACGATAGGTTTGGATCAGTGTGCTGACCCGTCATTGTGAATAGACTTTTAGCAAAGGGAAGTCTGGTGGAACAAACATTATTAAGTCCTTTGGTAGTCAAGTGGTACGAATTTTAATTGTGAAGGTATCACAGTAAACTATAAATAAAAAATGACTTATTATCTAGGATTAGCAGTCAAATAGCTGAAAATACCGAAATTATGATTACATGGCCACCCATATTGCGCACAATCTAAGGAGGTTAGCCTGTGGTTCTCTGCACTCACTAGTAAACCTCTAGTAAACATTTTAGGATGTGGTCTAATTGTGCCTAACTAACAGGTTGTCTTTGTAGGATAGATGTGTCTCTGTGAGTAGTCCTTTACAGAAGAGTTTCACATTGTCGTACTTTTATACAACTGGCTTACGTGACTAAAAGACGTAACTAGGCTGTGACAACTGTTTTTTTTCTGGCGTCATAACAGCCATTGGTTTATTCTCTATATTACTGAATCTCCAAGTCCTGAACGGATTGAATCCCACAAGTATCCCTAAGTGTTTGAGTTGAGGCTAGGAGCTGGTCAGAAATTGTTGTCGTGGTTACAAGCGTCTCGAAGGTTATTTACTCTACTCGGAGATGATATTCAGTGGAAGCCGAGGCAGAAATGTAGCAGGAAAGGTCTTGGTGCATAGTTAAAGTGGCTGGGTCATTGGACACTCTGACTGTGGTGACACCTGACATACGCGGTCACCAAATAACTGTTCGCCTTCGACGTGAATGTTGCTATTCCGAATTTAGATTACTGTGAAAATACCCTCAAACGTCTGGCTCTTCCAGCTTGTTTGCAATATGCATTTGGTGCAAACAGTCTATTTGATTAATCCCATAATCTAAATTAATTAGAAAGAAGGACTGAAGTGAATCTGATCCTTGTAAGAGCAGCTCATTTGTTCAGCTTATGAAGGACGATAATTGATATCTCCCTGAAAGGTTCTCATAAAACTTTGAAGCCACCCACCGCTTCCGGCTGTGACCAGCGAACAGACGCTACATTTTTGGAGCTTATCTTCTTGGTTCAGCCGTCTAGCGAAGTGTACTGTCCGCGTTTAGATGACGTTCTATAGAATTCCTGAAGTCTTGCGTTTTTCATCACTTAAACCGAATCCGCTTAATTTCAGTCCCTTCAATCACTGGGGTAAATTTTAGCGAACCACAAATTCATGTACGATAGGCCGTTGGAGACCAGCCATACGGATAGTAAATCCGCGCAAGTAATTTGTTGTTCATAGGGGCATGTGTAAACTCCCTTCTGTGATTGTTTGGCACATAGATCCCATAGGTTTTCAACCCATTAGCATGCCGATTCTTAGGCAATCTCAAAAGATTTAAACGGTGAGTTCGTTTTGTAAGTTTGTGTGGCCTCTGTTTTCCGCTTAATGGTCAGCTGTGATGGTTAGATTTCATCTAAAGAGTTGCCCCTGAATATAGACAGTGAACTCTCCAGCAAAGTAGTTTCCCTGACCGAGTTTTATCATCTTCGCTACTGTAAATGAAGGATATTTCGTCTGATATGTTCAAACGTACTTCGTTTGATAAAACCAATATCCTGGGGCTTAATATCTAGGTACTTTGAAGTACTTCCTAAAACTAGCGTTTTATAAGCGACTAAGCAAACTGACCTTTCCCAACCAAACAAACTTGTTCACCTTATGGATGTTTCTGCTCTTCAAATCTAGAGCTTACTACACACAGAACCAGAAAGGCCGTTAGCAAAAAGCGTTCATTGACAAGTTGAGCTGGTAATAATGGGAGACGGCTAAATCCAAGCTGAAGGTCTCGCTTATGATATTTTTCAGCTGAATGTGCTGTACAAAGACCGCCTGTTGTTTCATTTGGTACGATATTTGAGGTAACTCTGTGTGTCTTCTTGAAGGAGACTACCAAGACAGCCCGCAACCGGTTCCGCGCTTCCACTTTGGGCCTATCCAGTAAGCACAGTCCCTTAGATTCCGTCAACCTAATGTTCTGTTGGGACACTGGATTGTACGTAACTGGCGGATCACATTCGCTTGCAAATTAAATTGGTTTTAACGGGAGATTGAACAGAATTACAGCTGGACGAGAAATGAAAAGGACACGAAAATATATGCCGGTAGCCTTACATTGAGGTTACTTCAGTCTATGTAGGACAGAGAACATTTTTTGCGTCATTTTCCCCAATTTTAGAGTTAAATGAATACCAAATCTAAAGTTTAGTATCTTACTTTGCAAAAGCAACCATTCTCAACATTTTAGGACACACTTAAGGTACACGGTCCACTCACTCACCGTGAGGCAGATTGATGCAAAAATTATGATTTTATTTGACCAAAGTGACCGTTAGAATTTTCGGGAAGATTTTCACTATTTTACGTGTCTAACGGATTGGTCTACTATGGAGATCTGGTATGCGGCAAGTGTATTTAATACTCATAGGCTAATGCGAATTTGCTTGGCTGAAACAGAAGCGTGTCATGCGAAAATAGTTAAAGCGCCTTTTTTCAGCCGGTACCCTGAAGAATAGCCCTTTTACCTTCTTGATGGTATATCAAAAATGATGGTTCTTTCTCTTAGACACCACTCAACATGCAGAAAGTATAAATCTATTTTTAAGCATGGGTGTTATCTGTTTCATATAGCTCTAACAAGTTCGGCTAAGCGATTATTCTAGCCCGCGTTCGTTGGTTTTCCCGCCAATCTTGGCTGGTGCTTTACAGCGACGCTGTTGCTGGTCTTGTAAACAGCATTGCGCGTTGTTGTATATGTTCCCTTTCTGTTTCCCTGGGTTACTTGTTCTGACTGAGCGGCATAATGCGTAACACTCTAATTTTCCAGCACATCAAACCTTATTTAAAATCGTTGGGAATTGACCACTGTTTTACGCATCGTTCCAGCAAAACTTCGAGCACTTTTCCAAAAGTATCGAAGCGGTGGTGAGTACTGTACAGTCCCGACGCATCGGGACCTGTGTATGTGTCAGTGGTTTTGGTTCCACATGTACTTCATTTATATGTCCAATCATACTTACGGCCGTGGTAACCCTCACTTATTGATTCTAACAATTAATCGGATATATCTAATCAGTGGGTTAACCAGGCCTCCTATACTTCCTTCCTAAAGTTCACCTATTTTTCTGTCTTTAATACATGAAGGTGATAAAATTAATCGATCAATGCAATCAAACAGACCCAGTTTTTTTCTCGGCAAATTGTGTAACCACCGTGCGTTTATTCCAGTATAAATCGGCCTTTAGCACATGCCAGTTAAAATAAAGCAAGCACACTAGACAGAATACAGATCACATATGATTTGTTTCTACTTCAGTACTTGCTATTTGCTGCTGCACACGCACTCACCAGAAAGTATACGATGTGGTAAGTCGTATACCAGTATGAACCACCAAGTACCACTGGTCATCAGATCCCGTCTATGGCGCCTTGAAATCAATCAGTTCTGTCAGTTTAAACACACCGCGCCGTGTTGTCAAGAGTAGCTGACAAGCTGCTGGTACACATAGTGTTCCACTAAGACGCTGTCAGAAAACAACACTGAAAAGTTGGTTGGGCACTACCACACTGTCTACCACTGAAATCATTCCGTACCCTATCTGGCAGCCCCAAGATTGCATCTCATTACTTCTACATACATAAGGCCCAGAGTGTGTTTTTGTAAAATGAGATTTTCCTGGCTGTCATCGACGGAAGTAGTGCAATGATAGCAAGGGGTCAAGTCTGAGAAAATTCCTCATGATGTTTTTCCTCACCTCGCCATCCATTCAAACTATGACGTCCTTTTTGTAGTTTCTTTCAGATCGGGGTTGGTAGTCCAACAATCGCAAATCAGGGATAAATGAAAATATACGCTCTGTCCGCTATCGCAGTCTGTAAAGACATCAACAGAAACCCACTGATTTTGCATGAAGCAATGAAAGAAAGTGCACAAAGAACCTTGGTGCATTAAAGTGCCTCACCTCTTTCCAAACTCTGTGGGAGTAGTTCGGATGTTACTCATTCCTGACCAAGTGCTAATGAGATCAGTTACGCTTTTATCACAAGGACTCACGGATCGCCGGATGAAGAAATTATTATGAAAGTTTCTGATACGTCTTCAGTATAGCTGCTTGGGTTATGGTTTGAAACCACCCCACCCCAGATAGATGCAGATCCCGCTGCAGGTGGGTTTCATTGGAATGGGAGTGTGGTACTCTTCTCCGGCCAAACAAACGTAAAAGGTATATTGTTTTGGATTTAAGGAGTACGCCGCATAGTGCGGTAGACGATTAAATACTGCTGAAAGCATTACAACGGAAATACTTCTAATCAGTCTTGGTCACCCTAACATGGTTTTGCTGAAATAACTGCTACTCGACCATATTTGCAGAGCGTTTTGCCAAGCTATTTTACTCTTTGGTCCACTTTTCCTGGTTTGTTTATTATTTGCTCTGTGGGTTAGCAAGCCTTAGTTACTCGTGTCCTAATCAGCATGAATGTGTCAACCCAGAATCAGTTCCCAAAAGATGGTTTAGCTTTGGGCAGTCGATTCCTTTTCGCTAGGAATCTTAAGCTGGTACTACAAATAAAATATCTGACCAGATAACCTGACTTGTTTGTAGGACTGTTCCAACGATGGAGATTCGTCACAATGCCTCTTTGAAGCGTCTTCGATCAGGCCTTTTTGTTTAGTTGCTCATTAAGTTCTTCGAGGGGTGGAGAATAACCGTGATCCATTTATCGTAGAGCCCAACTGTCACACAGATAACTTTGCTGGCCTGAATTCGCTCTGAACATTCGTTTTCTCCAAAACAAAGGCTTGAAGAACCAAAATTCTAGTTCATGCAATTTGGTTTGTTCAGAACACCCTGGAACACAATCCGAAGTAAACGTTCAGCTGTTTAACTACTGTCTGGAAGGGTTCTAGTGGAAATCCATATTAAGATTCGTGGCTCGTGCAGAGCAAATTGATCTCGACGTGGATGAAATAGCTATTCATTAGTTGTCTGTCTGTTATCTCCCCTGGCCTTTCTAGAACGATACACCCAGCTTATAATTAGAAGCTTTGTTTCCGGAACGGACCATCACTCACAATAATCTATGGCCCCAAAGATGGTCTCTAGTTATGAATAGTATATGTGGAACGGTTCTGCACTATTTCTCTGCAGCTTTGTAGTAAATTAAAAATAGTTGTTTGGCTTTATGGTGAGCTACTACAATGGACTTGCTACGTGCATGCTTTTTCTTTGGGAAACAAAAATCGAATATTGATTATCTGAATTATTGAGATTCAAACCATCTACATCACATCCGTCATAGCTTGTGGACAGTTTATTTTTCCCCATTGCTGATTTAACTTGATTGATTGTTTTGCACCATATGTTGCTCATTCTTCGTCATCCCCAGTATGTGTTAGACCAGGAATCGGGCGCGGGTGTTTGCTGCATGGTGAATCATACGTTCTCTCCTAGCAGGGATCTGATAGCCAAAGCCTCTGATGGGTAGTGTCTGCCTAATTCCTACGATGATTTCAATCCAAAACAATATTTACCTAAATACGGAACTTTTGACGTTGTTGTGAGAATCGAGTTTTCCCCGCTTTTCGGACAATGTTTATCACCGTGGCATTACGCTACCAAAGATGCTAGAATCTCCAACAGTTCGAGGTTATTTCCTAATGCGTCATTTTCCAACCGTAAAATATACTACTTCTTTACCCGCAGATGACAAAGAGAACAGATTCAAAGACACTTCGGAAAAGCCTTCTCGGGTGAGCCTTCTATTCGCGCGAAAATCACGGTCAAAAAGTAAGAAGGCAGACACATGTGAACCTCACGAACAGTCAACGTCACACAGTAGACACTCAGCGAAATTGGCTCTAAAGTTGAACAGACCAGCCCAAAGTCAGCGGTGACAAACGCTTGCTAATTCTTTTTACTACCAACCGCATCCAGTCTGGTTGTCGGTGCCGCAGAAGTAAGTTGTAAAGAAAACTTTTTGTTTGCAATTGTGGACAAAATTTAGGGAATTACACTGGTACTTTCTAGGTTTACTTGACCTGTTTTACACCCAGTTTTTGCAGTGGCATCGGGCAATCACTTAGTCTGGAGAGCAATCACAGAAAATCGGTCCGCGAAAACGACGGTATTGATTGTACGCTTGCCCACAAGACAACCCACTGGTTTCCCGACTGGTTCGCTGACTCGGTATCCTTCCTGTCCCGTCTTCGTACGTTTGTTACCACGTCTGTTTTGCATCACCACGAAAGCACCTGCCTGTGTGTACAGTCGGGCGCAGACACCCTGGGTCGCCACAGTAACCAGTCAAATGCTCGTGTCTATGGGTACTGGGGATAAGCAATCGAACAAAAGCTTTAATTGAAGCAGTAACACAGGTCATGTGAAATTGGGTGCAGGTCTTTTGGTCTGATGACCTAGTTATTTGCACCCAGTCAAGTACTCGGGCGCACTGGGAACCTTTCAGATAAATGGATAAAATGGGTAAAATCTCTACTGAATATGACAGAATCTCCTCACATTAGTATGGAACAATAACCAGCTCAGTGGAATGATAATTTCACTCTTTTGTGAAGCCGCCTTCTGAGAAGTCGTCACTCAAGGAGCCACTCAATACGTGACCACGTGATATGGTTTTCCGTTGCTGAAGCATAAGTAGCGCTGTGTCCTGTCTCAGTGAGAGCTAATCGCACTGCTGACCAACCACTCTTGGCCAAACAGTTGAATGTTCAAACACTGGTCGGACGGTCAAGGGTTCGAAACCCTCTGAGGTTCGCGAAATGTGGACTGCTGATGACTCCCAACAAGGATGAAACAGGTGTACAGTGCTTCTAGGCTTTTCAGCGTAGATTGGCTCCATCGACAGGATGAAATCTCTATTGAAAATGGATGAAAATCTTGCCTAAAATACAAGAATTATTTGCTGCTTTCAAACTTGGGTTTGGAAATACAGGATAGGGTTTGTTGTTTTGATTTTGGATATACTTGTTTTGCTGATGGCAGATTTGAACAGATTTAGTGAAGCAAAGTTGAAATGCTCCACAGTTACTTGTAGAATTATGCATATCACTCAGGGTAAAGGAAGCATAAAGAAACTAAATAGCGGTGAGGAAGTCTGGCTAATATCAGACTGCGAATGCGCTGCAGATTATAGTTGCCAGAATGGTTAAGTGAAACCCAAATAAGTAAGCCTTTCGCGATTGCAACGATATATTCAGTTAACACTCACTTTCCTTTCTGTTGGTGTTCTTGGGTGACTCAGAAACAATATATGAAAACTGCCTCATCGTGCCTCATTCTAAGATGAAAATGGCACTAGATTTGTCGTAATAACTACTGGTAGTTCGAACGTATTTCATGTCAGTATTTGTTGGTTCCCGTTCTAGTCTAAAATTGCAGCCATGCACAGTGCACGAAATCATCACAGATTAACTCAGTTTTTTATAAGATAACTCTAGCATCATCTCTCCTTGGGCGGATCGAGTTCCGCAGATCAACCTACTTTGACGGGAGAAGTAAGATACTCTCATTTTGGGCCTGCGCATTATCCAAGTAAAACTACATTCACTGAGCATCAGAAACGGATAACGTGTTCAAAATAATGTATTGACCTATATATTTGCCAGGTAAATCCTATTGTTTTGTTACGGGTTTTCAGATTGCGAACGCTATAGACCACTTTGGCCACCTCAAGCTCATTGACAATACTGAGTACCAACTTGCACTAAAGTCTTTTCTAGTTTCTGGGAGGGCTATTACTGTTACCTTTACCTCCAACAAAGCCTACCCTACACCGCAATTGCTGAACATATCCATTTTACCATCGCAACAGTGCACTTCCCCCTATTAACCTATTGGGCTACAGTGCGGTTCTTGCGATCATTTAGGCTTATTGATAGATCTATGGCATATGAGTGAAAAACACCTGCGTAAGATTCCTATAAAACGTAATTGCTTCACTACTCCATATCACACAAAGACTACTGTTAATTTGTCGTAAACTTGAATTAATAGCCAAACACATCTGATAGTTACTTCAATTAAAAACGGTATTTTCTTAGACTAGGTCATATCGCTGAGACTGCGGTTGCACCCAACGAAGTCTCATTAGCCTTTGGTGAACACCCACTTCACTGAACACAATTAATCTCATTCAATTAGTACGGAAATTGTCTTCACCAAAAGCCATTTCCTCCCGAGATAGGTGGTACTGACAGCCCCAAATGTGAAGCACCCATAAGATCCCATTTGGAGGAATCATTTCGGCCAGTCGTTTGGGAAAACATTAATATAACCACAGTTTGACTCCAAACAACAATGGGCTGAAAGGCATACCCAAATGTTGTCCTGAAGGCCCATGGTATGATAACCTCTATTTTTTCGTCAATGAATAGGAACTGTCCGTTATAACGACTGAAAGTTTGGAAGCGAATAACTGAGGTTTTATTCTTAGATATTGCACTTCTACATTTGAGGCGCTACAGCCCGTTTTTGTGTTTGATTTTACATCGAGTCTGATATTTTTATCAATAAATCAAGTTCTTGTCATGCTAACCCACGGTAATCCACACCTGTCCACACCCGTACGTACCTGGTCCGAAACGCGTATTTTCATTGTCCGTTCAGGTGCGTAAACGTGTATGTGCTCGAAATATAGAGCCGAACGAATTAAGTGTAACCTATACTTATTACATTCTCACCTGCCTGGGTCATCTAACCCAACTCTGTGATTAACACTGAATTCGCAAATCTTTTGAGTTGCTTCCAGCCTTCCTCCATACAGCTGTCAATTCATTTAGCCATTCGAGTAGCCTACGCGAAACATGAACGAATGACCGCATGGCCATTCGCCTCACGCATAATACGGAAGAGGATTTTTACGCTGCAGGTGCGACTAAAAATGTGAACATGACTAAAAATAAACAGGTACTACAGCTTATAAGAATGAAAAAAGCTCTAACTGGAAGCCCACAAACAGACTGCTTCTGCTACTTAGCTAGACCTCGGATGACAACAGAATAGGCGGTTTGTCCGACTCTTATCTCTCCTCGAGAACTCGGTTGCGGCAGGTACTTCAGTCGGGGAAAACATCCAGCATCCCCGACTACGATGGCTCGGCCATGTGCTACGCATGCTGAAACACCATCTTCCGGGACAAGTGTTGTTCTCTATTCCTCCCTCAGAATGGCGCAAACCTCGAGGTGGACAACGTATGACTTGGAAGAAGGGCCTGAAAGAGATTACGAAGAGTCTGAGTGATGCAGGTGTTGTACGTCTTCCAGGATGGAGTCCACGTGACCCCGCCCGTCCTTGGCTGGAGACATTGCAAGAACTGACGGCTAACCGATGTCAGTGGCGTTCGTGCCGTCAGTTTCTTGCCAGAGGTGTAGGCACCTCAGAATGCTTGACATAAGCCTGCTCTAGGTCCCTTCCATCCCTCACTCTTTTTCTATCCTTTTCAGTCTACGGCTTTAAATATAATTAGACGAAGCATCAGTTTCAACACTGATGTTGCTGTCTTTGATGAGGATGATGATGATGACTCAATAGTTCTTAGTGGGTCTCCAAAGTGGTAGCACCTCTCAGTCAGATCACAAGGAAGAGTACTGCAAAAACTGGTTAGAAGTGATCTCTTCTAAGCGGAGCCTATTTAAAGCACTACAGTTGTTTTTTGTACAACCTGCTTTTCTCACTAATAGCATTATAAGTTATGAAAATAAGGATATGAAAACAGGATAGGTTTCTCAAACGTGAATTATCTTATAGAAATTTCGTTGTGCACCATGGTACGTTCATGGAAATCGGCAGGATAAACAAACGATTGACGCACCAATGAACTGGGGGATACAGTAGAGCATACTTTAATGTATATACTTCAAGATACATAAGCATAATCCAAGAACTGCACAGAAAAGGACAGTTATAGTCGGTTCCCGGTAAAAGCAGAAACAACGAACGGTAGAAATAAAGGTCCATTTCAACTGCTGACTACTGATGCGGACAGTAGGATCCAGGATCTGGAAGATGTAACTTGATAATGTCCTGTCCTGAAAACTAGTCTAAGTGATAAGTCGGTTGTTCAACTGAGTAGATAAATGTGAGGAACATACAAACTAAGGTGGTCCTGGGAACAATCTTGTTCCCGGGATAGATCCTCTAGACAGTCTCGTGCGCAGGGGTGCGCCGTATCCTTTCTTCACTTTCCCACTAAAATTAGGTCAAAATGTTTACTCCATTTAGATGCACTTTTTGGTTAAAGCCTCATTCATTTTGTTTCCCATGAACTGCGTCAAAATAGGTGACATACTAACCCCATACTTAGTAATCATCCTCAATATCGACCGAAAATCGATGCGTACATCGGTCTTTCGTTCAAAAACGGAATTTATGTGTGGCAACTACCATTTTTAGAACGGCGTTTATTGTTAGCGAGATACATTCACTTGCAAACAAATTTGGTTCTGCGAGAGACTCACCTGGAACCCAGCTGAATCTCTCGTTTGTGATGTTCCCAGGAAATAGACCGTTTTCCCGAACCCATTGTCGGGGAACGATTATCGACTAGATTGGGTGCGAGAACGCGCCCAATGTCGCTGCTCTGAATCTCCGGCCGATCGCACATATAGCGCCTATGTTAACAGAGACGATGGTGAACACAGATTTGCTGTCTGATTAGGGTTAATCCGTACAGACGGAAATTTTGTGTTGGCTTTCTCAGTCACGCACACCTAGCTCATTGTAACCATTAAACCAATTGAACTAATGTATGACTGGTTACTTTTTCTTTGTGGGTTTTGGACCATCGCGCTCCTGAAGATCACCCCAGCGTTTACTGTTGTTGTTCGTTCATCTTTCTTATTCCTTACTTTCCTATCTCACACTTTCAGCGAGTGCCCTCACGCCAGTCTTACGTGGCAGACCCAGCAACACAGTAGCCTCGCAAACGGACAACCGACATGCAGTTTACCATTCTCCTCAGTTCCATAACCGTTCCTGCACCCCTCAATAAACGGCCACCCATGCCTTCTACACGCTTCAGACTGCCGTCGAACTTGTTTCAAACCGGGCTGTAAATATAGATCTTTTCAAACATTTTCTATCGCAGAGGAACAGTTTTTTTCGATTTCCGTCCACACTCCTCGCTAGACTTCAGAGGCAACAAGCAAGCGGTCCGTAGTTTCTCAAGCAGCCCAATACACTGAAACGCACTAGACAGCTTGCAGTACTGATCCCTATATGTCGCTATTTTCTTCCAAACCAGCGCATGTCACAACCACTGAGTCCATCAACATGTGTTATGAGTAACCTCCCGGAACACCTGCGCGTTAGTTTCGCCCCCACGATGCAGGTAACCTCAAATGAAATTTCGTACTGGGAAATTACTTGTAGTAGACAAAATTGCGTCTCACTCCCGGCTTTCCGTGTACTTAATGGTTTGACAACAACTCAAGACCCAAAGTCCAAGCCAACACCCCCGCCGTGTCCGATTTCACAAGATAAACAGCCGGGCTGGATTATCCACAATCTAGTGGACAAAATATCTGGCCTTTTTCTATCTTTGTGTTATATCTTCCGTCCTTCCGCTCCAATTCACCGTAAACTAACTCACCTGACCACACCTGATTGACTGTTTTCTACACAACAACAAATTCCCAGTCTAACAACCGAACAACGAGCACACCCATGTAAATCTCACTCTTTTTTGATTGGCTTATGTTGCTACTGCTTACTGAAGATACAAACAACCGACATTGATTCACTCGAGGCTTTGTAATATCCCTTCTTCAAGGTATTGTAATCTGCTGTTTTGTGCACTATTTGTCCACATTATTGGTTTGATTTGGTGAAGTATTTTTGCGACTGCATGAACTTATTTTTCACGTCGTTTTGGACGTACGCGCCTCCCGTTTCATACAATTGAGCAACCAGATTGGGCTTCGTGGTCGCGCAAGCGCAAAGTACACACCACACACACACAAAATCAAGCATCCCACTTCCGTAACCACTCAATGATACAGCCCGTTTTTTGATGAAATTTTCTGATTGTTCTGGCGGAACTTTAGCAAACACATTTACTATAGGGCACGCCAATATCAATAAACCTCGTCCTGGATGTAATTATTCGTCTATTGTGACCAAATAATTACTGCCGATTCTGAATGAACTGTCTTTTACATGATATCACAGCGGATGAGTGCACAGTGAAAGGCGACTGGTTGTGGAGACGAAAAGGGGCGTGTTTGGTCCAGGAAATCATGACAAATTATCTTGAAATTTTAGAGTAATAAGATTTTTGGATTTGGCTTAATTGGCGTATACTGATCACAGAGTGAGTGACCCAGTTGGCACACAGCATAATTCTAGCCTGACATAAATTATCGCTCACATGAGACCTTGCCTAACAGTAAAATATTACTGAATTAAACAGCCTATCTGTAGTGGTTACCATCTTAAAATTAGAGGCTATGGCTAAAACGAAACGTCGATCGTGTCAAGATTTTTTAATTTAGCCAACTAAATTCTTATTCCTTGAACAGCGCTGCCAAATACCCATTTAGATGTCGGCAGATATAAGTCACGCAATCGGTTGAGTAGTTTGAGTAAACACATCGGAGGCTGTATTTCATTTGCGGTCTAAGGTCAGTAAACTTTGTATCCAAGGTTATCGTGCGTGGAATAAATAGCTGCAAAGAAACATCGAACAAAACCTGAATCGATGGTTGTCAGAACGGCGGCCAAACAGACCAGTTGGCACCAAGTGCTTAGAAATCAACGAGACACCAATAGCAAATTACCAAATAGCTCATAGTTACCGGAGGAAACCCGCCAACAAAGATGTATAACACTAGCTATAAGAGAGGTTTCCCTCAAGTTGCAAATGAGAAGAATCGGTTTACAGGGACCAGAAATATGTACCGAAACGTCTACCTTAGATCTTTGCCCGGGTTCCTGGTCCATCATAGAAATGCGTGCAGCAAACTGGAAATTATGGATTGCGTCGTGGTCCCGAATCCAGATGATGTATGAGCCATTACATGTAAGAGCTAGAATGCGTGCACGACATAAACGGCTATTCGACTGCTTCTTCAACCGGGGAAACTGTTGACAAGAACTGATATGCAAATTTATGTCACGAAAGACAATTTGCGTGAAATAAATGAGTCCAGGTCGAGAAAGCCCACAGAGATCCAGTCATGAAAGATCATTTAGAAGATATGAGGTTTTCACATTTCAGTCAATAGGTCTTTGATCAAGTGAAGTGCATCATCAAGCGGGACATTTGTGATGGAAGCCAGATCAGTACATCCAGTGGTGTCGGGTAAAACTGGTCCTTTCATCCTTTTCAACTTAGCCATTAACAAGACCTTGGAAGACTCACCCCCTGCCTGTGGAGTCGAAATGCTCAAAGGGCGTTCGCTCACAGATATCGAGTTCGCCAGCAATACAGCACTTCTTGGATCTGGCGACGTCGTAATGCAAACACTGTTAAATCATCTAAATAATTCTATCTCAGAGTGCTGCTGCAAGACTGGGTAGGATGAAAGCTGAAACTCACACTTTCGGTAAACCATCCAAGGTAGTAGACGAATTTGTCCATCTGTCAATACCAGTCCCGGTGGTTTAGCTAAAGATGATATTTACTTTCATATCTGGAAGGCAGGAGCGGCTTTTGTGAACCTTTCTCTGTGGTGTGCGCTTCTCTCTCAAGAGTTGCGTTTGCAATGCATCAGCGCACTGGCCGTTGCCAGAGGAGGATGTTAAAAAATTTCAGTGTTTGACAGTTGCTGCCTTCGCATTATTGCTCGAGACTGATGAAGACGTCGGCTCACTAATGCTGAATGACGTTGAATGGTTTTTGTAGGAAATAAATCACCCACAATAGATGAAGCGATCACACCATATAGAGTGTGCTGCCTTGCTCACGTGATCCCTATGCCGTTTGACCGAATTCCCCCAAGAGCTCTTTTCGCACACCCACGAAGGTGGGAACGAGCCAAGGGAGACCGAGAAATTACTTAGCAACGAAATATAAAAGCCATTACCGGCAAAATCAACTGATCTGATCATTACCGTCTACCTGGCTGGGGATCCCAGGACGGAATACATCAATGGTGAGAGACATTGACAGATGTGGCGCATTCACTCACTTAATGGCGCGGATTCATCCAGACTAACGAGTCCAATCCACGGCTTCTCCTCCGAACCTCCCCAATGAGATGTCCACTGTCACTCTTGGATTCAACTTGATATCAGCTCCACTGCGTAGCAACACAAACGACTTTTGTTCTACGTATTTATCCCCAGCAGATGATCGAAATTTCCGAGTTGACTGGCGCTTCTTGCACTACAGTTCTAGTGAATTCAAGACATCCTACGCAACCACATTGGCCTAATTTGTAGACGCCCAAACTTTGTTAACTGTTCCAAATTATTTCAAAAATATAGTCAGCTTATGGACTTTTAAGAACCGGAAAACTGTTGTTTGTAAACTTGTTGTCGTACGATTCTTGCGTGTTTGCGCTAGCTGCGCAAAGCTCTTTTTGCAAAAACGTTTGACAGACCTCGTGAAATCCAAGATCCTACTCTTCAATTCCCTAGTGGAATGTAGGAGAACGTCTGCTTTTAACTCCAAACATACTATGGCTTAGCCTTGAGCTCCATTTGTCATCGATAAAAAGCAAACGGGAGAGGAAAAGGTTGTTTGCAGATACTTTTACCCCGCATATCACATAGTGTATTTCAATACTAAAAATTCGAGGCAGGCTTACACGTGCTACACAAGATACTTCCCAGTACCACTCATGTGTTTACGTACAATTAGCGGTCCATCTGTCCTAGTCAGGCCACAGCTGGCTTACGCCTGGACCAAACTTTCATCAAGTTCTGATCTGGAGCTCTTTTAGCTGGTGTGTGCTGTTTCAAAGGATGGGGACTTGTCAATTTGAAAATGGCCCCACCGAGTACGAACGATTTTGGAAGGACTGAAGGTGAACCTACAGATCACACTGAAGGCTTAACTTGTGTCTACCGTACGGCTGGCGTCTACTAGTTTCACCGCAATTGTGCTTACCGAATACCATGGTTTGTGGGGATAAGCATTGTGGGCACAGTTTCATTCTGCGCTTGGGTGTGTGACCGGTGTAGAATGCGTTGCATGAGCAAAGCACCATGCATGAGGCCACTAACAATGGCTCCTCCGTGTTGTTTGTTGTCGTGGGCAATCGCCTGGTAGATAAACAGGATAAGCGTGCTGTATTAAATCTGCCTCTTATGTCATTAGTTAATAACCTATTCAAAACCTCACTGCTAAATCACTTTCCAGTGGTGGGAGAACGAGCGAACTCTATCAATTACTTCATTTGAGCAACTAATCTCGCATTTTACAGTCTACTGTATTTAGTTCTGTTTGTAGCGCTTTTGCGAAGCGGAGTTTATGAGCTGTGGTCGCGTGAAACACGATTAGGTTTCGCATTTGCTTTACCGACTCGAAATGATGAAAGTTAGCAGCAGCTTTTCATCTAGTGGGCTGAGTCAGTAGAATACCCAGGGCCAAAGTTTATTCGCGTCTCTTTTTCGATTGGAAGATAATTTTGAGGACATGCACTGTTGAAACTGACTAACAAACTATCATAGACAGAGCCCACGCCGGTTACCTATTCCGTATGCATCGGTAATAGTGAGCTAAGCTGCTAACTTATATCTATAGATACCTATAAATGCCTATCCATACCTAACTACATCTATATAAGAGGGTTATAAATGCAGTGGTTGGTAGGGGGTAGATTGAGGATCTCAAAGGAATTGTGGCTTCACCAGTTTACTATCCTGTTAGCCTTATATATCCAATGCTCGGCGATCGAATAAAATTATCGCCCAATTCACCTTTGCGTGGCCAGTTATGCAGTATAAATTGGCTTGATGAATTTCTGTCTGGCTCAAACACAGCTTGCTCCAGATCTTCCTACAAGTATTATTCAACGGAAACTCTTGGACGGATTGGATTGAGAGGTGCTGATATTGCAGGCCTAGTTCATCAGAGTACGTGTTTTGATGGGGCATTTAGAACCGCGAGAGCAGCGTGGACATCACAACGGACTAGGACGCCAAATTTCGAATGATGACCGCCTAGACGTTGGAATGGATTCGAGATTTTGTAGACATCTTGTAAGATGCGTTGTAAGTTAGATATTTAAAAAATTGATAGTACTTCTGGTTTTAAATTGAGATTTCGTCCGGCCGGTGAGGACTTGGTTTCAACCATATTGGGAATCTTCAGGAGAGCGCATCTCACAAAACTCACGTTCGAACCCGTGGCCTTCCGACAAATGGCTGAACAAGACTGTTCGGCTTCAATTGACTGAACAGCAGTGTCATTACCTCTCATTTATACAGGATATAACGCCGCTCATCTTTTAATCACACAAAGTACATCGCGTGGTCATGTACTGACCGGCTCCTTGAGTGACGACCCCTCAGAAGGAAGTTTCACTCTTTGTGAAATTATTCTTCTTCTGAGCCGCTTATAGACTGACGGTAGTGTGAGGAAGTTTGGTAGTCTTCAAGTAAGATTTTGTCCTTCATTGAGGCCAAGCTATGCTGAAATGCCGAGAAGCACTGTGCAGCTGTTTCATCCCTGGGGCCTCGAGCGGCTGAGCAGCAGTGAGATTATCTTTCATCTAGATAGTTGTTAACCAGTTGCGAACCATCTGAATGACCGTTTCATAGAGCATCAGATGAATGCAACGGTGAACTTTGAAGAAAATGAGGGAGAACTTAGGAAATACACCGTAATCCTTCATTCAGCACCTCCAAAGCACAACACAATGGTTTGGTTTGACGGGATCAACTTTCGCCTGCTTTACAAGGATTAGCGTCGAAAGCGACGCTCAGATGTCGCCAATTCAGAGACAAATTTTATACGATTTTCAGCATGCCCGCATTCGACCTCGGTGTTATCGCGATGGAGCGATGAAGTTGGATAAGAGAAGTTTCACGGTTTGCTCCAGTAATTACATGCTACAACAGGGATAGAGGACTCCAACAAACAGGAGGCCCGGAAGGCTTGGGTAGCAGATACGAGTTTCGGTAAAGGAGGACCAATTTACCTATAAAACCAAAGGTTTGCTCCATAAATCTGCCAAACAGTGGTGGCATGTATCTTCTACAAGGTATGCGGAGTTTCTGAATTACCAAGATGTCAACTGTAACCCGTTTTCCCTAAATTGTATGCATACGTGCTATACTACATTATGTATATTCTGGACATGTGAATCCCGGTTTCTCTACAAACAGTAAAATATCACCAACCATTGGGTAATCCGAAGGATACTACGCATTCGTAATTTGATATCTGCTCACAATATCTGAAGGAACTAGGGTTGTATGACCTGTAGAGTTGAGTAACTCAGGACACCACCATTCAGGAATTAACTAATACCGAGCGTGCCCGGCTATATTCTGTATACCTCAAGGTGAGAAGTGAGGTGAACCTTCGGTGGACGATTATTGGTCACATCCAAATTACCGCGGTCCATGTGACTGGTGATCGTCGATGTATGGCTAGCAGCAGTGACAGTGTGTGCTCAAACCTAAAGATTTCAGGAAACAACAGATTTTTACATCGTAATCGTGTCTGACGCTGCCTTTGAGTACCTTCGAGTAGTGCAATACTCACTTACCAAGTTACTGGTTCCAAACGTTTGGTACTTGCAAGAATGGTGCGATACGGCTGGGTGCCAATTTTATTTGCACTAAGAGGGATAGGCTGGCTCCAGTGATACCCTTTTCTGGGATTAGTGCTGTCTAGTGAATCAGGTGAGAAAAACATCTTTTGTGTATATGCCGTCTCATGCTCAAACGCGCAGCTGTGGCTGTTCAGTTAGAGCCATAATAACGGGTACCCACCAAAATCCCGTCATTTCAGACTCCATTAATAACATCAGTGTGATGGACCCACATCTGAATATGGCTTCCCCAGCAGACTATCAGAGACAGTCCAGGAAACTGACAGTGTCAGATGCCTATACATTCACGAGTGTTTGACAAAACACCCCATCTAATATATGTTTCAAAGTTGCACATCTAATCTGGACTGTATTATACATAGCTTGTTGTTCAGCCGGCTTTGAAATACCGTCCCAACCAACAATGCGTAGGATTCTTTCAAAAATGCAGCTTTCTCCCACCCGGCAATGCATTATAGTTAGAACCCATAGAAGAGGCTATATCGATTAAATTATCATGTGGTAACTTTCATAAAATATGGCCTTTTGCTTACAGACAGGATTAAGTAAGTTGCGAAATTTCCTCTGGTGAGCCCGATGGGATAGGCTGCTCAGGAATAAACGAGGAACCAAACCAATTCGTAGAAGTGAATAGTGAACAGCAGCCTACCAGACGAGCAGACGTGCTGTATATTTTTTGCTCATTTTTTCCCTAAGGTTTTGTCTTATTTTGTAAGGTTCTACTGCAAATATCGTCCAATTCATTCAACAAAGTGATTGCTGATAGAGTGCAATTTTTATTTCACTGTACACGGCATAAATAACCGGGTTTGCTTCCAACAAACCAGTAGACCGACTTCATGATACGCTTTCCTTTATGGTGTTTGGTGTCTACTCTAGGCGTGCGGAAGAACTACAAAAGTAGGCATCAAGTTGTGCTCTCCTCAAAAGAATGTTTTCTAAAGAAAGCGCAATTTTGACCGATTTTGACGGAAGATCACTTTACCTCCCAAGACAATGTCTGTCAACATTACTTAAGGCACGCCGGAAAAACCACGATAAAACTTCAATTGTTTGGCCTACATGAGCGGAATGTACTCATTCATTACCAAACCACTGCTATTCTGGTAGAATACATCATGATATATTAAATTTAACGCATACCGATTCAGGGAAAGTTGACGGCCGTGGTTTAATAATGGCGCCTTTTTTGCCTTATTCATCGCCCAACATTTATACCCGCCGCAGTGTGTACACAGAACACGGATGTGATGAATGACTCTCCCGCTGTGCGTGTGATATCCTTCACCGGCTTTTGGAGGATGGCCACGTTTAGCAGATGTCATTCTAGTCCATCTAGTTAGACAAAATGAACACTTGCAACCACCCTCTCTATATCGACGGGTCACAAACCTGCCAAAGGGGACATAATGGAAATACCTCAGATTCAGCCCATCACAACCAACAGCTAGAAGAGACGTTCATGGGATCACCATCATTAGGAATAATTGCAGAAGCCGTAGTGCAGCAACTGGAGGGCATTACGTTAACACAGATCAAAGCAAAGTGTAGGATCCGATATATCGACGACACATTTGTTGTCATCAAGCAAAGTTCAGGAGAAAGCACGCACAAACTGCTGAACAGCACGTTCGAGGATGTCAGGTTCACGTATAACTGGTGAAGGACAAAAAACTACAGTTCTTGGACGTATTGGTCCAGAGGACTACAGACAGAAAACTTCACACACGCATTCCGTTCACATAGTGAACTACGATAACAACAACCCGATGAATCGCAAAAGAGCTGCATTAAAATTCAATTCAAAAAAAAGGAGAAACACATTTCAGCATGATACAACTGAGAACAACGGAAGATAACCATTTGTATCAAACACTACAAAACAACGGATATCCAAGGAACTTTATCAGAAGTTTGGGGAAATGATACCTCAGCAACAACAAAAACGGCCAGAACGGATTTACAAGCGAATAGTTATCTGCTATATCAAGAGCATATCTGAAATCACAGTAGGAATATTACAACCCCACGGAACCAAAGGAAGAAACCAGACAAGATAAACAAAGCGGTGTTGCTTACCCAATAAAGTGAACAGAGGTCAACGAACACTACAATGAACAAACTGTAAAGAGACTGTCTTTAGGGAACAAAGAGCACAAGGCGGCCGTTACAGGGCATGACTTCCATACATGAAGGTCAGCGAGGTCACCATTTCAACACGGAAGACGTAGTTTCTGGTTCAGGGTGATGTAAAACGCAAGGGAATTTATGGAACTCAGTGGACCGACACATTGAACTGGACACAATTTATGCACCTCATCAGAGGAAAAGAATAGTACAAATACAGCCGGGCATCATCATACAAGGGGATCAGAAGATAGAACCAGGCAGGGGACCGGTCCGGTACGAATCAGATAGACCCATTCCAAGGATCACCTGAGCGTTGGCCAGTCAGAACAGGAGTGAAAAATCCAATCAAGGGGATTACACATACGGATGATCACTCATACACGAAGGTACCTCCTTCAGAAGCATGTATATGCACACCACTACTCAGCGGACTACCACCAACTTGTGCCTCCGCTGCGCTTCACAAAGACATAGTGATGATATCACCTCGGTTAGTGACGTAACGTTTGCGATGAAAGGAACGGGGTGCAACTCAACAAAAGTCTGACGAAACTCGTGAACCGTTAACAGCAGTCACACAACTACGATGCTTTCTCCAGAATGATTCACCGCCAATTTAGCTCTTGATGAGAGTCACTCACATGATTTCTTCAATGGAGTCTCTCCACAACCTACAAATTGCCGGATAGTACGCCCAAGTTACAAATACAATATGCATACCCACCACTGTTTACACACCTTCCTCCATCTGTAGGGTATAACTGTGTTAGCGTGGCTCATGGTTGTCGGTTACTACTGGCTCACGTAGAACTATATAATTTTGCAGTGGCATCCGCACACATCCAAGTTTCTTTAAACAGGACCCACTGTCTCGTTAGCCCCCAGAATGATACATTCACCTGCGAATGCATCGTACTGTTTACACTGCAGTTTGGATGACCCGTTGAACCTTAGTCTTACATCGCAAACCGTCAGCAGACGGTGGTCTGACCAAGATCGCCTATCGGTTTTCTAATTTTCGCCCAGTGTTTTGTTCCCCTACCCACGTGAATTTGGACGGATCTGCCTCATTTGATTTGCCGGTCTAGCCCACATTCACGCGGGCGGCTGGAGACGGGAACTGCAGTGTGTCTACTTTAGGCCTTTATTTCAATTGGTGCGTGCGTTGGTCGCATGTGGTGCACACACACATAGATACACCCACGTGCCCACACACAAGGTTGACGCAAATGAGGGTTATCAAAACCCGAAGCTCAGAATGGGAAATTAGAAAAGATTGCCGAAAAACAAGAGGTACTAGTGCCCTCGCGTTATATTTCACAGTACTGTCTTTCATTCACCTCACTCAGATAGGTTATTATATTGGTGAGCTTGTTCCGGAACATTTTCTTTCAAAACAACCACAGCCCTATGCATCTGGTCTGGCTGCTTATAAAAGCCTCTAATGTATCAGGCGATCTTATTCAGCCGGTTACGTTCTGGTGCATCAGGTGTGGTGATATAGAAAATATCATTACCCTCATCAGTTAATGAAAGCGAATACATGGTCTGCTCATCTATTTTAGCGAGAAATGCTTTGCAAGAGCAACCCATTATCAACGCGGGAGCACTAGTCACGCAACACTGAACAAGAAGCAGATTCTTGTGAAGAAGATAATCCACTAATAGCCGTCGTGTTAGGATGATTGTCATGAAACTTCTCACTCCCCTTCACAAAATGGACTATTTCATACGCCTCCGGAAATTAGGTGTGGCCACCGAGCATTCGTACCATTTGGAACATGACTAGCTATGACATGGTGTACCATTCACTGCATGACTTACAATAATAAATCCACCAGTATTTCTCTCTCTAAATAGGCTGTAAAGTAACGACTGATCCGGTTCTGTACAGGTGAGTACGTTCTTATGTGATGAAATCAACCGACACACACTTGGACAGACAACCTCCAAAATGAAACCCAGGAAGTGATGATCATCAGTGTAAGCGTAAGAAATGAGAACGAGTATTTTTTTGCCTGTAACCCCTATGCTTGATACCCCCTAGTGATCCGCAAATCAGTGGCTGCACAAACAGCTCTAGCTTTATGCTCTATGGGGAAAGAGATCTTTGAAAATATAGAGTAGCACCATACCGACTGATTATCCAAACAAGAAGTACGACACGAGAACGTTTTACAGTCAAAATCTGGAGTCACTTCTTTCTTTCAATTCCCTTTTAATACTTGTTACCACGTAAATTAGATCCGCTTTGTACAAGAAACAGGGGTATATATTATCCCGATACGCAGCAGAATGAGCGAGATGCTCTTTAGACAGGACCATCCAGCATTGGGGGCATAGTGGATCTTGCGAAATCAAGACGGTCAGTTAGATTAGTGTTCAACAGAGTTCTTCTCCCGCCTTTAAGTAAAACTAAAGAAAATTGGCCGGATAGCATGAGTCATGAATTTGATCTATCTACACGCCTCATCATCCCACTAAGGAAGAACCATTCTGGAAGCATATCAGTGAAGACAGTACCGTGGGACCAGAGCCCACTCCATTAACGATCAAAATCATGAGAGTAGGAGAGACGAAGGCTTTAAGTCGTGTGGACGTCGATCAGTTGGAACATCAGCTAAAGGGTCAATCGGTGGAACCTTCCAATCCAAAAAATTATAGTTGCAGGTCAGCGTCGGCCAGCAGTCTGTGTACTGCCATACACATACCATCACTTATTACACAAACACTGGGGCACTGCCACACCCCTTCACAATGACGCTCTGATGACTTTATCTCGATTGGTGATGGAACGTTCGCAACCACAAAGCTCAGCTCAACAGACGAACTAACGACCATCTAGTCTATATGAGCTACCAGCATTCTCCTCAATAACAAGGACGAATGCGCCTGAGGGACGGTATTCTCTGAGACCCCAGGAAACTTCTGCTAAGAACATCCAAGACGGCGGATTGATAATTATCAGTTTCTCCGTGATGTCGATGAAAATTGGATTGGAAAAGGTTTAAAATTTACGTGAATGAATAGAACAACAAGAAGACATGAACGTTGGGATGCAAGCGTATAATTTACTTTCATCAGCCAAAAACGGAAAACAATCATTTCATATAAAGACAGGCTTATCGAGGTAACAAGTCACAGACAGCGAAAAATGTGCACATAACCTTGGAGGGTGTGAGTTAAGTTGTTTCCGGGGTAAGGCTCCGAGTCCGTTCCAACTGGTTCTGTGAAGGCAAGATGGACGAATGTTTTCTTATCGGCACTGCTTCATAGAAGCCTAGCAAACTTGGAGTACAATATCATGTGAATATAGTGAGCAACGGCTTAGAATAAGCGAGGGTGTCATTACTTGAGGGGCCTTTCGAGGTGGACAACGTCGGCTTGCCAGTTCGTGTGAATGCAATAGTGCCTCGCCTTCTACCACACTACGCAGAAGTAAATTGTGATACGTTCCGCTACCCGTCCCAGGAGGACCCGGTCTGCTCTGACCATATGCGTGTCATCACAACTGCAACTAAGCGATAAACAACATGAGGGACAACTTGATCGGACAAATTTCGGGAAGAGTCGAGCAGATGAGTGTTCAGTTTTATGTACCAAGAGGAATTGTGCTGCCGGCAGGCACGACTGTCCTCGAATGGCCACTCAGGTCGTCCGCAATGTGGCTTCCTTTGGATGGTAAGATCATAAAGTTGTTCCTCTTCTCTTTTGTTGTTCGTGGAGGTCTACCTGCCTTAAGCCATCTATGGTAAATCTTTGTGGATATCCGTTGGCATTGGGGGTGGACTTGATAAACTCTAGTTTGTTCGGAAGTACATATTTTACGTACATGGTGAAATAGGGTTCTCACCTACCCACGCTTGTGTGCAATATGTGCGAAACCGTCGGAACGGAGAGTACTGTCTGATCCAAGTGGATTTTTGGCCTACAGTGTGACCGATCAATTCTTCCAGCTGTCTGCCAATCAAGGTATCCAAAATTTTTAGAGGGCCGTTCTGTCCACCCATCCTGGAATGCGGTTCAGACGGTTAACACTAATTTTAAAATGCTAAATGTTGGTGATAAGCGGAATAGTGTTCATATATGGCTTATAGAGTACAGTTCTAGTGACATCAACACCTGGTTAACTGCAGTATTAACGGCTAACTCGGCCAACATGACCGCAGAAATTTTGAAATCCGTCTTCAAACCCTGACTCCCCAGAAGCTTTCAAAGATCGTACTGGAGAAAAGGCTGCTTTTACTTGTACGGTAGGCTCGTTTTATAGTGATTTATGCTGCTTTCTTGAGACAAGGATTCAAGACCCAAGTACGGTTGTTAAATTGGCCTTTTCATCGGTTCCTTTTTGCTTCCGGTTGTGCAACACTGATGATCCAGAGCGCACCACGGCAGGTTCCTCTGGGGTTGGTTTTAGGTCATCTACCAGAAGCGTCTTTCCTTGAATGGTTAACCGTTGATAGTCGCATCTATGCGGCTAGTTTGACCACATGTCTGAAAGTACTGTGTAAACGCGCTGATAATCTTTACATGCTTACTGCATGTGTTTAATCCCCGACAGGCTATCGCTCTGAAACTCTTGTAGTTTTTACAAGGATGTAAGCACTTTAGTAAAGCGGGCTAATAGTTCCCGTATTGTCGTGTTGGCAGGGTATACGACTGTGTACTTGGGTAAACGAAGCATTACTGAGTCATGATTAGGTAGCACCTTGGATTAGAATCAAGCTGCACTGATAAAGGCAAACACCTACTGCAGTTATTTGCTGAACACAGACTGTTCTGTGCGGTACCAACTTCCAAAACACTCGGAGCCGCTTGGCCACGTGG
This sequence comes from Opisthorchis felineus, assembly GCA_004794785.1. Taxonomy (NCBI): domain Eukaryota; kingdom Metazoa; phylum Platyhelminthes; class Trematoda; order Opisthorchiida; family Opisthorchiidae; genus Opisthorchis; species Opisthorchis felineus. The sequence continues at coordinate 32,591 of SJOL01007155.1, forward strand.
TGCTCCTTGCATACAAGCCAGCCTCCAACACAGAATGACCATAGCACCATTAATTATGGGTAAAGTGGGCCAATTAGTGCATGCCACTCGTCCTGTGAAACTTGTGTGAATTAGGATTCCGCTCTCGTTCGTTGCAATTTTTATGGGTATGATGTGTACACCTTAACTGGCTATTACGAAGCTCTTGACCCCTGATGTGAAGCGAATCTACCAAAACCATGTATTCAACTCCCTTCCGGACAACAAGTAACTGGAAGGTACTGTCTGCAACCCTGCAAGATGCTGGGCACTAAGCTTGTGGAACGGCATAAACTACTAGATCTAAGCACTGGATCTCCAGTTGCATTCAAAAACTGTCTAATGCTCGAAGACAGTATAGAACGTGATGACCTGTCAGATGTCAGATGGAAAAGCGCATTCGCACTGATGGAGAAGCTTGTGGGTCCGGAAAGCTGAGCAGATCAAGGAAGGTAGAAACTGAAAAGATGCAAAAACTATACCAATTTATACACACTCAGCTCTAAAAGGGAACACATGAACAACTGGTTTGAACACTTCCAACATCAATCCAAATGGCAATCTGCAGTTTCTTGGTCGGATCCTGTACATGCAACGGAACACTGGATAATGAATTTGGGATCTTTGACGGTCTCAAAAATACGCACGTGACTTCCTCCCTTATCGTCGCCGAGGTGCTGAGTATGACGAACTCTCACCCGCTCTGTTTAGGGATGGAGATGGTTGTTTAGCTTATTTGGCTCTATCTCGGCGAAAGAGACCGTCATTTGAAATGAGTCAGCAGGAGTGTTCATTTTCAAAAAAAGGTTCCCGCAGTGTGCAACAGTGGCAAAAGAATCCCCTTTCATCTTAAATTGACTCCGGATAGCTCATTCTACTTTGCCCCACCAGAACATGTGTTTACATTACTCGAGAAGGACAGTCAAGTTTTCTGTGGACTTTCTGTGTACTGTGGATTTCTGTGAACTGCATCTCCTTACTTAGTCAAGTGTTAGAGCAATGGCACGCGTATATGGACCTACAAACTTGAACTTTTTTTAACTTCAAAGATACACTCTGCCCTGTTGACCTACTCATTCTTCTCAAGACGCTTGCACAACAGGGTGGGTCCCAAAAGTTCGTGAATATCATACACTCGTTGTACCTACATGAAAGTGTGTGGAAGTGTGCTGTTGGCAGTGCCGTCCAACAAAGTGTCCACTCCGCCTTTTTTGTTTGATTTCATCACTGAAGAATTAATGGAGTAAGTTCTATTGTACCTCCAAAACTCTGGTGATCTTCTCCCTCCGAACAAGAACCTTGTCCACTTAGAATATGCAGAAGACATTGTTCTCATCTGCGAAGAACAAAAAGAAGGGCAACCAATACTAAAAAAGCTGGCCAAGGTCAGTCAATCCCTCGGCTTGCGCTTCGCTACAAAGTGCAAAGTCATGTTGCGTGACGTAGAGACTTTTAACATGTCTCCAAGACTTCAAGGAGAGACACTGGAAGATGTGGAATTCGCGTTAAATCCGGCGGCAGTGTGACAAACGAAGTCAGTAGGAGAACCTTTAGGTTTGCGAATTTGTGTCAGTTATAGTATCGAAAAGCCATATCACTGATTCTCAAAGGACGCTGTGTCAGACTGGTTGTATTGTTGTATGGCTGCCAGACTTCTCCGTTTAAGGTTCAGGATCTGAGATGTCCTCGGGCCTGTGGCCATCCGATTCTGAGAATTATAACTGAAAAAAGCTGGAATCAAGAATTCGCAATCAGGTGACCAGAAAACGGCCTCTGATGAAACAGAATGTGATTCGCTGAAGGAATGCCTCCACCACTGCTAGCTAGCATGGTTGGGACATATACTACGCATTCCAAGTTCCCAAGAACAGCTCTCGGAGTGGAGGAAATCTAGGGATAAACAGACCATGACTTGGTAGAGGGGATTGGGAGTTGTGAAAAAGCCGGATGTTGTTGATGTTGTTCGCCTTCTAGAATGGAGCCCAGGTAACTCTCTCTTTGCTTGATTTGAGTTACAGAAAGATGTGGTGGCTAACTCATGTCAGTGGTATCCATTCTGCCAGGTTCAGTTTGACTGAGTATTGTGGGTGTAGACACTTCGGACTTTCCCAACTGGCTATCTCTAGTTCCTCCTCTCTATCCACTTTCCTTCTTTTCATTATAAGGCTTTATTCAAATAGATCGAAAAGGTCGCAATGTAGTGAAGCATCAGCGTCCTTTTTTGATGTTGCTGTCAGAGGTGATGGTGATTACTTCGGGTTCATTTGCGCACATTAGACAAGATTTACCGGCCATCAGCCGCAAAACCTAGCAAACAAGTGACTGTGTTGATCGATGAAAGGAGGTTGTGTTTAGTGGAGTATCTTCCTGTCGGTGTAGGATGTTTACTGGAATTTTAATGGTCCAGAACACTGGCAAGATTAGAGGCGTTGTCTCTGACAGCATCTAACATGTTTTCTTTGCAAGCCGTACATTCATTCTATTCCTAAAGCTCGTAAAACTTCCTTAATACTGTCTCTCTGCCAAATAAATATTGTTTATGTGATTTGAAAGCACGGTGCTTGTTGGCATGATTCTAAGTGCGCTCAGCTATAACAGGCCTCTGATAGGACGAAACAACACATCACTTAGTACACGATCCTAATGAATTTTTCAAGTCAAAAGATGTAGCTGAAAAACTGGTTGTTCAGTAGCCGAAATGTTGGATTCTCAGTCGGCGCGCGTAGTGAAGCAACAACTAGTGAAGATATTTTTATGATCTCTGGGACACACAAAACGGTCAAGTGTTCTGGTCGGGAAGAGCATTAGCAGTTGGGGTGACAGTCGACAAAGTCGGGGTTGCACTCATTCCACATAATACTCATGCCACTCAACAAGCATTACAGCGTCTAGGTCTGCAAGTCTGCCCATGGTTCTTCTGAGTTTTCTTCTTTCAAAATTTATCGGTTGTGCCCAAGTGTTCTTGGACGTCTCATATAAATCAGAATAGGGTACAGGCGATCCAAATTTCGTCTTCCGTGAGAGCAATATGCCAAAGCTGATAGAACTCTAAAGACAGTCTACTAAACTTCGACTTTGTTCTGTGTTCCGCTTTTTGACAGCGCTCTTGATTTGGCTTTCGTGCACATTGGTTTGTGTTAACGAGTTCCGCAGGAGAAATTATAACTGGCTAGACACGCTGGTTGTTTCACCCATAGCGACTTACAGTTAGGTGGTTAACGGATCATTTCAATAAACTATGATAGCTGTTACATTACTGGTCACTTCCTGTGAATCTGGAGCATTTAATTTGCCTTGATTTTGGGCTCGTCTCTCAACAGGAGTTGTTCCGTTGAACGTTTCCAGCGCTCGAGTCAATCCGGATATACTGCCTCGTGTTGCTGTTGTGTAAGGTGTAAATCGGGATGACTAATGCACAAATATAAAGATAGGTAGAGGTTTTATCCGGCCTATTTATATAAATTCTCATGTTTCAATATACTTTTCTGTTTTTGCCCCAGCTTGCAGCAGTTTTCAAACTTTTTAAAAGACGAATGATCTTAGGAGAGATTGTTTGAAGTGCACATTGTTTTTGCTAGCAGCTGCATTCACGCGATTACCATTCATACACACACGACGGACTTTATTGGTACTTCCAAAGGCCCGGTGCTTATCAATTTGATCTTTTATTCATATTCTCGCCTTTCGTTCCTGATAAACTGCGGGCGTTGTTGTAGTCGGATGAACAGCCATTCAGATCATCCAACATGGTAATTTTGACTCGATGACTACTAGAGTTTCGAGGTAGTAAAAGGAAAAGTTTAGACATTTATATCTGTTCATCAGGATCAGTTGGGTGGGAAGATGCGAAATGTGCGATGTTTGTTATAAAGCCGACACACCATAATATAACAAAGAATCTTTGCTCGGAATGTTAGAACTTCTAAGTGAAAGGATAATGCATCTAAGATAAATTGAGAGAAAGGGGTATAATTACGCCACTAGTTTCGATCAGATATGCTGGTCTGCCATTGGTGTTTCGTCTGCACTGTGTCATCTGTTGAACTTTGTACGCATGAGATTTGGATGATGGAAAATGATTTATCCAACCGTTATTGTTTTGTCCATGTTTGCCTCGTGGTATTCAGGGGTATGCGTGAAGTCTATTCAAATTGATTAACTTCGTTCACAGACGATGTGACGGGATGAAGCGGCTGACTGAATGGTTGCCTTGTTTATTGCGTTGCATGGCAACCACAAGTCTGAAGTTGAGATATCTACTCAGTGATGCAACGGAAGTTGAAGAACAATGATAAACTTTTCTAACGATTGACAAACAGACTTTCTTACGCTTTCATGAGACAAGTTATTAACACCGTAAGCGTATACTGTGGGCGTTTGACGGAGCGTATA
>SJOL01007155.1:37162-51811 GCA_004794785.1 Opisthorchis felineus
GAGCGGAATGGAGTAGAATGCCAGTGAGTTGATTATCGTCCATCCTTCTTTAGTCATTAGTTTGTTAAAGACAACATTGAGTAAAGTGAATAAATAACCTGCTGGATATGTTGTTGAGCGACTTTTCGAACAACTCTTCTATGTCTACGAGCTTCAGAGATACAACTGACTTAGCATTGCTGAATTATTGTCGGCCGATTTTTTCATGGTAAAATGTAGTCATCTTAAGCATGTCAGGCCTTCAAGACATTCAATCGGAGCACAGAATGTCAGTGTGTGGAACCGGCAATCAGCCATCTTAGATGTTCACATTAATCGATAATCCCATTAGACATATATACGCCCCATCTAATTGTACCAGAGCCAGTGTTTCTGAGGAATACGGAGGTGAATAATACCTAACAGCTATTTGTTCAGACCTGTTCGTATTAAACAAAAATACGCACATAATCAGGTAGGTATATTGACGGTTTGTAGCTGTGAGTGCGTGGATGAGACACATTCGTTTCTTACGGGTAAATCGATAACTCTCCACCTTGACTGATTTGGATACCTGTCCATGCTGGTTGACTATGTGAGAGCTTCGTGTACGTACCTTAGTTGCCACCTAGTACCTGATAGCCTGCTCAGTCATCCAGAGACCACTGGCATCGTCTTTATCTGAACTTTGTGTGTGCTAAAACACAAAAGCGGTCTAAACCTTGTGTGTTGTCTTTGACCAACAGACGCCTCTTCTCTTCTTGCTGTCATACACAGTGAGTTGACCAGACTGCTTTAGTTTTTGCTTTTATTCCGATGACTAATTAGCAACACACTGAATTGGAATTTCATTGTTTGCTGCAGCGAGATCAAGTACGATTGTGAACTGAACTTTAAGACCGTAACAATGGGTTTTATAAATGAGGTAAATACTTTCATTCCATAAAATACGTTGAAAAGTTTCATTTGGTAAATGATGGTGATCATGAGAAGATATGCATGAATGAAGGATGAACAACGTTCTACGTATTACCTTAGTTTTTCAACCATGTTAAGAGTTCAGGTTATCATCCCATTCTAATAAAAGTCCACTTCTACCTTGTTTAGTTGAATTAATCCTTTATAGAAAACCAATCCGAAGTGTGCACATCCCTCGGGGCCGACCGGGATGACCCAGGAGACAACACCTAAAAACTCATGTATAAGGATGCAAGTGTAACTAACCTGATGTTACACCGCACACAGCATGGCTGAGTTTGTCTGACAGAATTAACCGTCATCCTGATATACATCAGCTTTTCCTTGAAAACAAATCGAGTTTGAGTCTCTTTTAGCGGTCCAAACACAATGGACATTGGATGGCTATTAGCCCCCTATAGAGGATACATTACCCCAAAATGTTTGTTCATGTCTAAAGTATATTTGAAACTATGTGGGAAAAATCTTCCACATCATAGAAAAACTCATCAAAAGATTCAGATTGGAGAGATTTCTGTAAAGCACGTTTGTATCAATTGACGTCACACCCTCTTAATCATCATCCTAATGTAAGAGGATGTAAGAGCTTTGAGCTTCCTATCCTGGAAACCCTTTCATAAAATAGCCTTTTTTCCGAGAACTTTGTTATGTTCAGTGATGGAGTGCGTCTTTATCACGTGAGAGTTCAGATGCGTCCAGCTCGCACTGGTAGTAGTAACTAGCTCACCTCTCACATCAGATGTGTGGACTGCCGATAACCTCTAATAAGAGCGAAACTCGTGTCTAATGCTTCTCTCCTCTTGGTGCAGGCTCATCAGAATAACTGTGCCAGGACTGGAGGACAACAGTTCAAGCGAGAGTGGCGTGAAAATGAATTCTACAAATCCCTCAACCACCCACAACTTATCATGTTTGTCTGCGGCACACCTATCTTAATATGTGAAATAGCAAATACCGGCCAACATCATTATGGTAGCTTTAGGTAGATTGTTCCTCAAACAATGCCGAACTAATAAAATTTCGTTAAAGAAATAAAGCATATAACATCATTAGTGTACGAGTACATGATATTAACTATCTGGCTCGGTTCATCAACTCCAAATCCTGGTCTAGTTTTGCTATCAATTTTTGTACGGCATCAAGTTTACTTGAGCTTTGACTTGCATTCGCTGCGTGGCAGGTAAAAAAAGTTTGGCGCAAATCATGGTCCAACCAGCTGTCGGCCGATTTGGACGCTCGTCCGACTATTGGCGAATAATCACCAGCAGTGCGCCCATCGCGAAACCCCAGGGATTCTCGAACCTGCAGCCTCCCAGCTAGAAGTCCAAACACGTAATCTTTCGGCCACCAGCGAATGTTCAGCAGTGGGATTAGCTCACACTTGGCCAGGCAATAGTGCCATTCCTACTTCAGTCAGAGGACCAATACCACTTGTTGACCAGCTTCTTTGGTGACTTTTCAAAAGTGAATTTCTCTTCCTTCAGAGATGTTTATGGATTATTGGTAGTGTGGGGATATCTGGGGATTTTCAATGGAGCTTTCTTCTTTAAATTAAAGCCAATCTATAAAACCCATTGACCGATCAGTCGCCAATCCTAGTGGAGAATCTGGTAATTATTAGTTTATGGGCCTAATATTTAGTCCGACTGTTGACGTCAAGTTCTGGATGCAAATGACTCCAGCCACGCTAGTGCTTTCGTCCTTATTCGGACTCATTAGGTGGATATAGAGGAATCAAACGCTGTTTCTCAAAGAGTCAAGCGTCGGACTCCCTTTGTCCACTAAGTGAGTTTCGTAAGACTGAAGGCACTAGTGTGGCCGAGTTTCGAGCTCCAAGCTCACGTTTGGCGTGATCAAGGACCTACTACCCATCACCGTCGCGATGCGGTGCACACGTGCTGTTAGTCCTTAAGTGAGAATGATAAGCTTGCTGCCGTACATAAAATATGGCTCATTGAATAATGCACTTTACACCGATCATATATTGGCGGTCACTGAAGGGGGGGGGTGAAATGTCATCTAACTGGCGCACTACGATTACCTGCTAAATAACCTAAAACGTACGCTCCGGAATTGCACTCATTATACCCTATCTGATCCTATATCTTGTCGTGACCCGTGGATATCTTACGCAAAATGAATGCGTCTGAACTGCACATATGATGGGTACGGTGTTGTTGCTGCCACGACAATGGGTGACAACGGCGAATTCGATAAGGTTAGTGATGACAGTGAGCAGGCTGATAACGTTTAGAGTGACGATATAGATAATACTGCTAGCAGTACAAAGAATATTCAGTGAACTCTGAACAATGTCTTGTAGAAGCCGTAATGGTTTTCACATGAAAAATTCCCGAAAGCCGACTCAGATTGTGGTCATTAGGAATACATTGTGCCAAAATTAAAACGGATCTTATCCGAGAAACCTATGTGCATTTAGATACGTCACGATGAACAAGTTGTGTACCTCTATTTTTTGTCCGGAAACAAATCGGTGTCTAAAATCAATAAGTCTTTCTTCACCATTTCGAATGATCTGGAACCGCACCTTTTTCAAGAAAAGCCTCATCTGTATGCGAGTACAAAAACAACTTTGAATGTGGGTCCGAATGATGTTGTCATTTAGCCAACCCATTTAAATAAAGAGGTAACGGTAATGTCAAACCTGTGCACCAAAAAAGCAGCTTTTCGGCGCATCTCCTGGCATACTCAGGACTTATTACGAAACAGTGCACGTACCTTGTTCTAGATACATGGCCTAGCAGGACTAAATAGCGGTCCATTCAAAGTGAATACTAAAATTCTTCGTAGCAGTTGTGTGGAAATGTTGCTATGGAAAAATTATCCGTACTATTTTTGGGTCTTTTCAGTTCGCACCAATTGTTCGCACAGAAGTAATATATTTGAACAAAACAAAAGATGATCAGAAATAAAAACAAACAACGGTAATTCATTTTGTTTCTTTGAAATAAAAAGAAATTGAATAAAGTGAAAAACAGATAATCTAACCAAATACGCAGTACTGTAAAACACAGCGCTTTTTGTCGAGTATTGATTGATTAACAGCTACTGACCAAGCCCACTGCTTTTGGAAGGACCCGGTAATTGCGCTTGTTGTCCTTGTTGTTCCACTAGCAGTCTTTCGCGTGCCTCCGGAGGTAAAGCGTCCGCCAGAGTTTGAATGTCTGGGTTGTCCACACCGGTCAATGCGATTTTCGACAACTCCGGTAATTCCGAGAATGGCATCCAAGCTTCACCTATGGAGAATCATGGGGCGAAATGATTACCCGTCTTGCAGAATATGAACAGTAAAATGAGAAGCAAGCAGCATAAGCAAAGTACGTCAAGTTTCCGGAAAAGTGTGGAAAACAGTCGGTAGACTTGAGAGGGTAAATCATCTTAGAGACAATGGTTTGCTATCTAAGAAATATAAACACAAGGCTGACACAGTTATGGATACAATTCTTTAGGCATGGCGTGTACCTGCTCCACTCAAAAGTGAATGGAAAAGCTCCTCACTGCGGTGCAATCAGCTCTAAGAAACTAGGAGCCACATAAAGAGAGAACGTCTTCACCACAAAGATCTGGTTGAAATGAAGCATTAACCCGAAAGAAACCTCCTACTTATTGAGGCTCATTAGGTAAGAGAATTAGGATAGAACAGGTAGTAGTATCTTAACGGTTTCTTGTTGTTGACCACGCCCCAGCCGACCGCTTACACCGAGCGTAAATCGCAATTTCATAAACCTGATCAAAATTATTCATTCACTGTCAGTTTGATCGTTCATTTTACCCATCAAATTTTACATGGCAGCTTACTTATCTAAAATACTTCTTTTCAGTTTACAGAAAATAAAGTCCGCAGAAATGTTGTCGATTTAAAAAATGGGGGACCAAGTGAGATCTACAAGTGAAGATCCTCTCAAGTGCCTGGGATGTGTGTGTTTCATTTCTCTGCGGAGACCGAGTAACGGAAGATAAAACGTGTGATGAAGGAGGTACATTAATACGGTTTACTGTGCTTCAGCAAGCTGCCAAGTAGTGACTAGGATGAGAGTGTTGAAGTTTTACTTACTCAATGCTCGATGAAGCCATAGGTGATTGCCATCATATTTATTCGAATTGTAGGAGCGACGGTGCTACAGTTAACGGAAACGACGTTGTCGAGATTTGGGGTAGTGTGCTCATTTCTTTCGGTTGCAAAAGCGCACATCACCAGTAAATAGCTTCCAAAAAGATACACTTCAGTAAGAGAATCGAATAGGGTTGGCTCTATTGGTAAGGTATCTTTGGAAAGACAAGGATATTATTATTGCCATTATTATTGTCGTTATTATTATGCGGTAGTACACTATTCGGAAAAGGTATGGTAGTACAAACAACAGAAAATGAAGAGGCACAACATAGTGTCATCGGGTCAGGAGGTCCTGCACCCAAGAGACAATCTGGATAAGAAGTTCTACCACAACTGCTACCGAATGCATTTTATAGACAGGTCATGAAGGAATCGTGTCCATCACACAGTTTCCGCTCTGTGTAATTGACTTCTGCTTTATCAGTAATGAACAGCCAGTCCCAGCAGTTTCTCGGGTAATGTTAAGCTCTGCAAGACTGGGGAAAAAGTACCTCACTAAATACCTCAGCGTCGAAAACAACTTTCGCGATCTCTCTAGTTCAGTACCAGTGATAATCAAACATGACTGCTCTATTCGGTATTTGTGCCACTAAATTACACAGTCCACCTATGAGAAGATAGTTGTTAGTCACAATAGTTCTTCTGGGTCAAAAATCAATCCGCACAATTCTGTCACATACGGTCTATTGATCGAGCAACAATGTCGTCCGCACATATGTTGTGACGGGCAGATTCACAGAAGGCATGCTTGTAGAAACCAGTTGAATCCATTTTTTGATGAAGCAACCCATACAAATGCGGAGCAGTAACGTACTTCAGTTTGCGGTAGTGTACCTGAATGATTAACAGAATAAAGGCGATTTTGGTGTTTTGCCCAACCAAAAAGTGATTCGCGTGTTGGTAATGTGAGAAGACATGGGAACTTTTATTAAATATTTCGTCCGGTAAGGGAACCCTGGTAAGCACTGTGCATCTGTTTCGCCCTTATTGAGAATCATCTACAGTGTGTATCTCACGAAAATCTTTTGGGTTTCGTGAGTTGCACACTGCCGGTGATTCCCAATGAGGATGAAACCACTGCACAATGGGGATTCTGAAATTGGAGGATGAATGGCGCTATACCCTAACTGTAAGTTAATCTCACTGTTGATTACCCGCTCGTATCCAAGCGGCTAATTGTTCAACTACTACCATGGAGGTCGCTGGCTTGAGATTCCCTGGAGTTTCGTGAGGCGCGCACGGCTGGCGATTCCAAATAGGGATGAAACAGCTATACGGCGCTTCCTGTTTTTTCAGCACAAATTGGCCTCACTTACAGGACAAGATATCCATGAAATGTTTGCTTGCACATTTATTTTCAATCCTTATTTTATGATAAGAGCGTTCAAAAACCGAATCCGCCCCAGTAGTAGCCTTCAGCTTGCAGGGTAATTTCAATATGTGTGGCCAGAGACGGCATCATCTGCGTGGTTAACACTGACAATCACCATGAAAGGATGCGTTTGCTTGCCGCTTAGAGTCAACTAACATTATTACCAGCCAACGCCAAGCTCACACTATCCAGTATGTATTTTTCACGCACGAACAATGCATTACACATTATAGGATTACTCATTAAAATTACTGGCGTAACCAAACGAAAATCTCGGTAAATCTCAGTATAAACAAAAGATACCTCAGTGTTGTGGTATAAGGCCCTGCTGCATGGAAAGTGGAACACGTTGGACAAACACACCCTAGGGCAGTTCACACAGAATCATATTGAGACTTCTATCGAGATAGCTCACGTTACTCTTTCTGTAATATCGAGAAGTTTACTGAAACATTCCGTGAAAAATCCAAAGAGGTTTCTAAAGGCACACGGTGCAGTATTTAGTATACAGGTGCACGATAACCACACTTGTCTCTTTTATCCGGAAACAACGATATCGGTGTCACCCACCTTAAATGCGCCTTCGAATTAAATAAACCGCCAAATTTCGCTTTTGAACAGATTGTGCTGCCATAGGCAGGAATTTGTCCTCTGACACAGGTATCTGAGGCCAGGTAAACGAGTTTTTATCCGGTAGCTAATGTTCTCTTTTTTCAGAAGCTCAGTTCTGTGGGACTAGAATAAATTTTTTAATAAGCAAATCGACGAGTCTAGTTCGGCTGGTTTTTTTTAAACATTTCCTCGAAATTCGACACCCAACAAAGCCCCATAACTCTTCCCTATTAATTCTGTTCCACAGTTTTTGAAGGACCAACTAGTATTCTGCATCATGCTACATAAAGTGTTGGGTTTGGTAGTGGCGATCTACAGCTGAGCATAACAGGTCTATTTCCAACAGATCTCGTTGAATTCTTGCAATCCAGTGAGTTTCTACTCCGATTCAGTATCGATCCTCATGAAGAATTTTCTAACCACAAAGTAAACATTTTCTGTGTCAGATATCGGTTACTATTTTCATCCCGGAGCAGTTGTATCACACTTCATGCATCTGTTTGGTAAAAGTTCGTTAATTCCCTGACCGCTTTACATGTTACGCTAACAAGAGGAGTCAGGATGTACACATGTGGTACTCTGCTTGTGATAGACTGGTGTACAATGTATCAAATGCAAGGACAAAAACTGATAACATAAAACTTACACGCGGAAAAGTTTTTAAAGCGTTTGCTGCAGTACTACCGCCTATTCTATATCCTGATTGTTGCTAGAAACGTGTGCACAGCGCAGAGCTGCTTTTTGACCACCATGTCCGATGATTGCCTGGGACATCCTAAACTTTACGTCAGTAAGTAATCTGAATAATTTCAGGACACCTGGACATGCAAAAGTTGAATGTAATCACCCCAGTGCTGTGTAAATGAACTAATCGGATATCAAAAATCGAATTGCTCGAACAGAACTGAGTGCGGTCGGACACCAAATCAATTCTGCTGATTGCGCCCCTTGAGAGTCCGAATAATGCATGCCAGGACAACGTATCTAAGATTAGCTAAAAATGGAGTTTCAACTAAGCGATGCCTGAAAATCTACTGTTAAGACCTCAGGCCAAAAGTATCCTCAATTCGGATTATGAGTGAACTAGCTCCGGACAGGGAGGCCTGGGTGATAGCTACCTACGCCGACGTCAAGTATTCCAAGAGGCAACGAATCTCAATGTGTAACCTGTCATTGTGAAGTAATTCATCTTCTCAGTCCAGCCACTACTACGTGGAGTAAGACAGCAGGCCGTGCAGGCTAGAAACGGGTCTCCGTGTTTTTACGAACCGATTATGCTCCATCAAACTTACACCAGCAACGACAGTTTGCGCATGGCACCATATTTGGCCCCGCGCATAGCTTATTAGCCAGGCAAAAGCGTCCGGTAACCTAGCCACGTAGAAGCGGTAGATTCACGACGGGTGCCTGTCAGCTATGTGGATGTAGTGGAATTCAGTCAAATCAAATGTAGTCTGCGCTGCTTCACCAAAGTTACCTGTCACAACGTTTCAAAACATCCTCAAAAATGTATGATGTTCGAACGAAATTGATGCAAATTCCCATCAAGAATTAACTAAGATAACTGCAGAAATCGTTCATTTTTTGCAAGTATATCGGCCATCAGTTACTGCTGAACTCTTGAGTTACTTTTTACAGTTTAATTCTCGCCAATGTATGCTGATAAAGTGGAACACAGTTTGCTCAAGAAAGAGCTTCATTCGCTTCCACTGTAGAAGTCGCCTCATTTCAGCTACAGTAGTCACCGCAGTGACAACTGTACTTGGTTAGTGTGGCACAAGTGAAGACGCGACTATTTAGCAACATCATTCCTTAACTCGCAAGAATAACCTTTTGGTGGTATTTTTTACACAATCTGCTTGCCACAGAACAGAGATGAAATCACCGATTCATCTCACACACCGGTTACGTATCGACTGATCTACAATTTTCTTTGAGTGAACACAGCGACTCGAGTGACGGAACAAAAATGTTCATACACCAAACCGCGAATTGAACATGTGGTGCCGAATATCGTTTCATTGAACGAAGTTGTTGTGATACCATCTATACAGTTTTACACATGGCTTATTGTGAGTATGCAGGACTACACAATCACTATCGCCGAAGTCTTTAACCTTTGTGGGTAAGAGTAACTCAGTGGTTCAGCAGGATGATTATCTAGCCGGTAAGTACCAAGATCAAAGGATGAATCAACAGCTTAGCTCAGGATACCCGTAGACAAGCTGATGAATGTCTTATCTGCTAGTCGGAATTTTTTCTATACGTGTCATTGACGTAGGTTTCTGTGAGCTCAGTATTCAAGTTCAGTCTAAACATAACTGCAGTTAAAAGGTGGAGTTCAAGTAGTATAAAATTTGATCGCAGTTGTAAGGCATTTCGTCACCTGACAGAACATAATCCTGAGTATTCTTTTCGCATCAAATGCAAAAATATTCAAGCAAAAAAGTGGCATACCTACTGGTAGAGTGTTAGTACCGGCATGTTTTGACGAACCTCACTGCCAGCTGGTTTTAGCCACCCTTTCTTTAAGGGTAGAATAAATGACACTTTAGTTGTTGTTCCAATCAAAAGGAGCCGAAATATTGGAAAAAGCACGACTAGTGCCAATATTCCTTAGCGTATCTGTGGAGTCTTGTCCTTCAAAACTCTTCGAATGATCTGGACAAAAAGCGAAAAATTGTGAGCCACTGATGTCATTTCACAGGCATTCTATGGTTTCCCAAGACGGATGCAGAAAAGATCTCATTGGAACGTATTCTGGGAGGCGGGTTGTGCTGAGTACACGAAGATTGTTTTGAGTGATCTTACATGATGTTGCGAAGGCAGACTTTGCTCGCCAGTCTGTTTCAAAGGCTTCAAAATTAGGAACCAACAGATCGCCATTCTAGTTAGGCAACGACGGCATACATGACATTTGACAGAGTAATAGGGTTTATAATGCTGGGTACACTCCTCAACTGGAACCTCATTAGTTGCCAGTTACTGTTTCGCTAGTACTAGCTTGAATGAATCTTCTGTTCACTCGATGTCTGATTCAGGTGCACTGATAGCATCCTACAAGTAATACGCCATCACAGGGTTTTTGTTCAAGGGCCCCTTAGTGGTTAGTTTAGTGAGAGAACTGGATCACAGGCTCCTTTATGGACCTGGTTGTCCCTTAAATCCCTGTTCTTAAATGGAGCCTCTCTGCTACTTTTATTACTGATGAGGTTGAACTTGTAACCGGTTTTTTAATATGATTTTAGGGCTCAAAGCCAGCCACACTGAGGCTTTAGTCTGTAACAGTCTGCCACTCAATGGTTTGGCTCGCCTGAATTAAATGATACCACCCATTTTACTGTTTATTGGATAACGGACACGCACTCACAAGCTTCTTCTGGTTGGATATCGCGCTAATGCATAAGTCTTAAAAGTGCACGCTCCGAGTTGGCTTCATCTGAACCACAGGCTGGTTCTTCTGTGACGATGCATAACGTGCCTAAAAGCTGAAGACTGTGGTGCTCACCAAATGATGATAATCACTTCATATTGGTTTAAGCTTTATTACGATATAGACAGTAACTTTGAGTTTAACAGTTTTTAAGACCTTGTATATACCCAAAACAGAATCCTGATCTGGTAAGCAGCTACACAGAAAACGACCAACAACATCGCTTAAAGTTCATAGTTTTATTGAAATGCCATGCAAACTCATTCACATTTTATTGTGCGATGTGTCAGTGTTTCGAAGACGTCATATTTTCTATACCAAAAAGCCTCCTATACGACACCCGTTATCGTGTAGTTGCACACACTGATGTCATCATAATCGCAGTTTTAAGTGTGGACTCGTCAAACGTGGCAATGAACTGTCTGTTGTAACGGTTTATGAAATGTCAGGGACGTTTTCCTCTCACAACGGCATTGATTCCCTTAGTCTAGATACGTTATCTATCAATGTGGATCTTTCACCCCGTCATCAGGAAATGGCATAACCTGCTTGAGTTCTGTAGGAACCACTTGGAGTTCATTCGTCTTGTATGCCGGTGAGTAATCTCACAGATATTGAAATGAATTCACCCACGGATATTAATTATACAGCCTTCAACCCAAGTTGCGCACTTTACCGAATTCATCAATGATGCTCACCACCGTCGTATCCAAAGTAAATTTGAATTCTAAATTAGTGCGATTTTCTTGGGAGATAGACCTAACTGCTGATTAGTGCAGAAATGCCCAGCAAGTCGTCCACCACAGAAGTATGGCCTGCCTCATCATCCGAACTGTAGAAACAAAAAACCTGCATTAATCTTTCGGCTTGAAATAGCTACCATCTATACCCTATGACGGTTAGCTCTTCATCCAAAGACGAGTTAATTCCCTTTGTAGAATATGCCTCCTGGGTTATCCAGGAGAGTCAAGTGTAATCATTACCAAGGCTCATGAAGTTCCGTTTTCATACCGCCTCAAGCCTACGAGAAGGAGGTTGGCTAAGTCGTTTGTGAAATTTTCTGTCTGGCTTAACTGGTGACTACTCACCATCTTTTGCACATTTATATGTATGTACTTTTGTAGTACTGCCTAAATTAATATTATCTTCGACTTTATTCATTTTGTTCATCGGTTGAATCCCGCGGGCTAACCGCATCCATTAAGGTTGCTTCTTTTGGCTTATGTATCAGACTCACTTATAAAGGATTTACAAATTTTCCTGTTCAATGTTCTATCCTATGATCGGCCTTCTGACTGTTGGTGATCTCCTTCAGTGCACTTCATCGAAAGTGCCTTGACCGAGTCCGAGCTCCCTGGTTCACAACCATAAGCCACCTGAAATGTCCGAAAAATCTCAAATGTTATTCTCCACTGGATTTCGGTGCACTAGGCTCCGTAGAGTGCTCAAACGATTCTTCCACTTTATGAAATGACAGGACGCTGTCCTTGATCCAGTGAACTGACCAAAATAGGTCAATGCATGCGATCGAATATTTGGCCTTTTATCATCTCTTATTCAGGCGCTACTCATTTTGCATAATTAAACTACCTGCCACAGACCACATAGTTTGGGACGGTGTAATTTAACACCCGTTGTACCTTATGTGAATTACATGAAATCTTGCAGCGAAGCTCTTGTTTTTTATCCCTATAGGTAACCGTTGAGTTTTCTCGGGAAAATTTCTGTGAACCAGTTTAACACCGCGTGAAGTATGGGTCCACTTTGTGAATCGTTATGTAATCCCAAGTGTCATCGGACACAATCTTGTAAGCAGTTTAGAGGTGTAAGTTCTTCTGTTTCGGCATCTGTTTGGAATTACTGCTAAACACAGAGTATTTGGCTATGGAAATTAGGATGTGGCCAAATATGTGACTGATCCGTTTGACTTGTGAAAGAATACTGTCAACGTTAACAATTATAGTTAGCACCAGTACAACAGTCTTCTCACAAAGTCATTGGTTCCGCTGTGATTCTCCTTCTGTCCTAATTAGAAACGAGTTTTTCTCATTTGGTTGATCAAAGTTGTGTTCTATTTCTTTGTTTATGCTTTCATTGGTAAATGGTTCGTTCTGTGCAACTAACACAGCTAGAAATTTCATCTCGTTTATATAGATATTATTGATCAGTCCCTCAACATAGACCGCTGCGATGTCTAACTTAATGCCATTGCTTACTCCAACCCTGGATTCATCACATAATCAGTCAAAGTCGTTGACTTGTATTCGACTGACCCAGCTAATGAATGACAGCACTATCGATTTATCAGGAATTCGGCAGAAAACAGATTGCGTTTCTACACTTAAACATGTGGTAAATTTTGTGAGTGTTCCCAAATGTTGTGAATGTGGATATACCGTACCACTGTTTTAAACAAAAAATAATCAGGTTTCAAGTACGTCCGTTTCGGTTTGTTACTTTTAGGACAAACGAGTGCGAGTTTGAAGAACTTCCTATTCGTAGCCAGAGAGAGGTCTTGAAGAAGTCTTATTTTTTCCTGGTCAAATCTATTCTAAAGGCTTTGTACATAGTATATGTCTAGGGTCTTTAAAATGGGAGAAATGAGAAGGCTCATGTAAGTGAAGGAATCCTTTTCAGCGTCACTTTGCCATGCTTTCACATGTGCAGTTTGACGATACTTCAGTCGTCCGACTTATGCAGTTGACCACACACCAGAAAGCGAACTGTTATTCTGAACATATGCCGTTCTGGTCCCCTGAAGGAGTTGTGAGAACTGTTTCTAGTTCGGTGCCGACACAATTTGTAGATTCACAACACTGAGTAAATACTCCAACGACATTTATACTCCATTGGTCTACAGTCTCCATAAAGATCCAGGATTAGAATGCAAGGCACCGTACAAACCGTGTTCATGAGAAGTCACAGGCCTCATTTGTAGGGTCAGCTGCGTCTCATCTGAGTTCCTTGCTCAACATGACCTAACAAGTTCGACCCTATTATCGTACATCAGGGGACATCACATGGACAACCAATCAGCCCTCGTGTCCTTGACTCATGGCTTGACCCCAGACCATCAAATGCTTCACTCCACCTTTAATCACACGTCTTTGTTTTGCAACACCTGGGTTGACATTTCTTGTTTATGCCATAATTTCCCGAAAATGAACGAACACACGGGTGGGTTGTAGTTTGAAAGAACTCCATTCTTTAAAACACGAACTCCGATAGTTCCGTTGTCGTGAATAGGGTTTGCAACCTCTCATTCTTCATTCAGAACCAAACTTTTCCTGGGACAGAACGGATGCCGAGAATAGTGTGAACGTAAAAATTGTGGGATGGGAAACTGGAGGTTTTTGATAACCTCGAAAACCAGACTCATTCAACTTCGTCTACACCACAACAGCCACATGCTGTCTAATATTTTCCATTCAGAGTACTTTAACTGAAAACAGCTGATGGTTCAGCTCGTTAGCAACCGACCATCCTCAAAAGTCTGCCAAACAACTCGTGGCATAACGAAAAAGACGACTCAGCTTCCGCCTGTTTCTGTCAAACGGGGTGAATTACATCATGCTATCGATACCGTCAAAAGCCATCTCGAAAAAGCATTGGCCAAACTGAGTGACTTGTTGGTCTAATCGTCAAGGTATCTACATGTCTAGATTCTATCAGAAATGTTTTGTTTCTTCTGTGACGATACAAATTACCTGACGAAAATGGATTTTGCCCCTTTTTATTATTTATGCAAGACGTCCCTCGACTGCCTCCTGTCGAAAACCAGCTTGTATAAGGCTTGTATAGGCTTCTTAGGTAATGGGCAAATCGTATCAATTGCGAGCGAAACAGATAAACATAAAGGAGCGGCAAGAACATTCGGGCAGGGTCTGGGATGGTAAACGCAGAAGGACCTTCTTGATGGGTGCCATCAGAATTGTGCATATCATAAGATGTTAGTGTCCCTAAATGTACACTACCCTACACTACTGCTAATGGGAATTGATTTTCACATCCATACTATATAGCAAACCTGTTTATATCTTCTTTGTTCCTTCACGGAGCCAAGGTTTTAGTACCACGTTCAACACCGCGTCTCCTCATCTGCAGTACTGATCTTCGCTTTTTCGTTAATACTTTGTTGCC
>SJOL01007155.1:78862-93147 GCA_004794785.1 Opisthorchis felineus
TTTCGTGCCGACTACGTACGGGCGTTCACGGTTCAAGCAGCAGTAATCCGCAAACGTGTCTCAAAAGCCGCTTACTTAAGCATTCAGAAATTCTCTAAAATTGCTCCACAAGCGGGTTGACTCTTCAACTAGACATATCAGGGTCTGTCAGACCTGGGACTCAGTCTCAACTACAAAAAGTTACCATAAGTGGCTTCAGGATGCCAATTTGCCTCATTACAAAGGCCGTGAAGCACCACTGGTGCTGCGTGTTCCTTTGTGGTTAGGTGCTGAATGGTTATCTAACCAAATGTATTACAAAGGGATTTGCTCACGAGGGACTTGGGGGCGCAAAACCACTGAATAGGTCCTGCTCCAGACAAACGATTGCTCTGAAACTATGTGTTGTCCCGCAAAGCATCTTTCATCGGTTTACTTCTACAGAAGAAGCCACATCAGACAAGTGACAGCCTTCAGTTAGTGGTCTTTATCCGGTGAGACAGCTGTACTTTGGAAAGATGCAAAAAGCCATTCGGCTCTATACTTGCACCTTTCACACTTAGGTTGGAAGAGAAACACACCTGTGTTCCAGAAGACGTGGTGTTACACCCTTTAAACCATTAAAACTGAGAGAACGCAGAATTTATTGCAAAATGGTCACCTCAAAGCATTGCTTAAAAACACCGTGATTATGATAATTACGACCACTGTGTGTTGAAAGGAATCAATTAATGTTTGTATCGGTCGTTGATTTCTCTTCCTCCATACTTCTGAATCGGCATGCATCGGTGATATGTGTAAGGAGGAGAGTATTGTTATCCGTCAACATAATCAGGTGCATCTGCCAGTGTGACTAAGTAACTCAAATAAGGTACCACGGCTGACGTGCAAAATTTACATATTCGTAGCTATCCGCGATGTCAGAAGTCTATAAACAACAGCGTCATGGAAGTTGCCGCTTTTCTAAGGGGTCTTTTTGAAAGAGTTGAGCTTTGGTCCCAGACAAGTTTTACAGATGTACATCCAATGAACCACGCGTGGTTCCATAATAGCCGCCCACAGAATCCACTTTTGTGTCCACTAGAGACCGGTGTCCTCATGGGATGGAAATTCATGGCTACTTTAGCAGCGAAAACAGCAAACAAATTAACTGTATACAACCCCCATAACAGAATGATGGCCAAGATCCCAAGATTTCCTAGATAACCCCACGACAATTACTCTTTGCCATTATGCACCCCGCAACGATAGTATCACTTGTTACCGAACTGACCACAGGTGATTTATCTTCTGGTACTACAGAGGAGATAACTAGGTGAGACAATTCCATTGTTATACTTACGAAAGTCAAGCATATTACCTGAAAAGCATCAGTTAAAAAGGAACCTTCAAAATAGTAGGATTTTTGCTATCTACCAACTCCATAGTTTCACTTAGTAGGTCATGCCGGAATTTCATTTGCTCCATCTTCTCCCCGTGCCAATCCACTGCGTGTCACCCGTTACCTTGAGGTCTACTAAGAATAGGCGAACACTGTTATCATCATCACATATGCTGCACAAAACACTTGGATTCTCTTATCCCAGCGACAGAAGCGTTAAACTACCCATCAAGTACTTGGGATCCTCATGAGTAAGAGATTATACTCATCGCGGGTGTCCCAAAACACACAGGATCATTGGAACAAACTTAATAAAATCCCTTCACATTTGAACGTAAAAAAAGTTAGGGACGTTCTACCAGTGAACTACCCGAAATTCCTTGCTTGTCAAGTTTTCCAGGGTCTGGGTCTTCAGTCTTCAAAGCTTCAATCATGAATGACTGTATTCTTACACCTCTTTTGATTCGTGATTTTCACGCTAACAAATTTAAACCACCTGATATCAGGCTCGCCTTCCGTTCACATTAAGAGGCATAACGTCCGATCTGGCCTCTGAGAATTTGCCGGCTGCTTCTGAAGCTTCAAACGATTTTGTAAAACCGACGGTCTGTGTCAACACTAAGGGTATCCTAAACCTGCCGGCCAAAATAGTCCCAACAGATTCATTCACCATTTGAGCCCACCGCCCTCAGTGAAATCTAGCTGATGACGGACAAATGACATCCACACTGACATATTTTGAATGCACGTGATAAGTGATAATCGACCTTCCGAAGGTGATGTCGTGTTGCTGTGCCATCATTAGATGCTCCATACATTACTTGACCCTCGCCTTACTGTAACCGACCTTTTTTATGCCCTCCTCTACCGTACTTTGATGAAGCAATCCCTTCCACAGGATTCCGCAGATCGTGTCATTATTGTGGGAGATCATGTCGCACTTGTCCATGCCCTCAAAGATGCGTTGCTCAAACAGCATAGCCATATTCTCACCAGCGGTTTTCTTAATATGTCTCGGCACTTAAAAACTGAGCTTTTTCCAGCGTATTTGACTTCAGTACCACCGTTACCAAATTCATGACTGCATAGGTCAAACAACGCATTGGTGGTCACGGATTCACGGATTGATACACAGGATCGAGGCTTTTGCCCAAGTCGTTATGGAGCCTATGATTTAAAACAATTGTAATCACTCTCCACAGGATAACAAGGATAACGTCATGTTTGTTACGTTTTGTTACACGACGTTCCACTTCTTCCATAATTGCAAATCTCTGCGTGAAAATGTGGGATCTAGTAACCTTGACTGACTGATTCTCATGATAACCCATTTGAAGTGGTCAGCCCAAAGTAAGTTGCTGTACAACCTGCGTGTGAAGGTTGAAGGTTTGGAACACAGTCATCGGAAGCCATGCAACGACATTTTTAGTAAAGGCACACAAAATAGTTTATTTTGTGTGCCTTTACTAAAAATGTCGTGGCGGTACTTTAACACTACCACGCTTAGTTTTATAACAAAACTGAAAGTGTATAAGCGTCTTGAACACCACTGCACATTGGACACTGCATGGAATAGCGACGCAAAGTCTTCGGTGATTTGCAATCAATCCCGGATACTTTTACCCAGTTATTGAAATTACCAGGAGCACTGCCGTACAACCGAGAGGAGGGTTTTTTCCCATAGACTGCTGAAAGGAAAAAGGTAAAGACTTAGTGATAATGCTGTATGTTCTTAGAGAAAACAATCAACGACAAGGTGCCCACACCCCCAAAACAACACATCTGAGCACTATATCACAGTAAGACGCCATCAGTGGGATTGACCCGACGTCTCTCGTGAACTCAGTACACAGCGGTAGGCCGTCCGGTTAGAAATTAGCATCGTGAACTCTACTGCGATTGGGTTAGTGCTGTATATGGTAGAGTGTAGAACTAAGTGCAAAGATGGCCACTTGAACCGACACCAGGAAGACGCAAAAATCCCACTACATGTAATGTGACTATAGCCGATTTAATTGTGCGCATCCATTTCATTGCCTATCCCCTTCGAACTCTTTGCCAGCACCTGTTCGGAATGAAAAACAGGTGAGGGTTGCATTCTAGGGGAAAACGTAACTGTCGGCTTAGACTCAATTCATTACACAGCTGGTTTTCATGCCCCCTCGCTAACAACAGATAGCTAGTCAGATCAATTTCCATTTTGTGGAACACAAGTGTAAAATGAAGACGATGGAGAAATTACAACCATGTAAATGCACTACAAATAAATTCTATCATACCGGAGTGTTTCTCGGTAAGAATACCATTCCGGTGTAAATTAATATTAGTCTATTTGAGGACTTGTAGTGATTTTTTGTATGACTGCGCCGGTTTTGAAATTACATAAGTATCCTTACATGGATTGTTGCCTTTGACCTATGAAAACTTTTAAAATCTTGGTTTCTATAAAATAATGACTAATCAGTAAACCTAACATTCACTAATTAACCATTGTATTAGGGAAATACAACTCTCCGTCGAAATACCATAATTCCTATCCAATTTGGAATTCACTCTCAGTTGCAAAACGCCTCTTTAGACTAGTCGTACTTTGCACCGGTCGCCTAGGCTAGAATACACGCCACTGCACCGCTGTATGACTAATCCCATCGATTACCAGGACGAGGATTTTTAACAGCCTGGAATGTTTTCCACAGAGCTGTCATTTCCTGCAAACAGATGATTGCCATCCACCAGGCATGCTACTTACACCTACAAAGATGCTTCATGGCCTAATGATAACTGCACTTGCTGAGTAAATGTTTACTACCTTAGAGTATGAAGTGATATCAGATCGCGTTATAAGAGTTCAGCTGAGGAAAATTCAGCTTGCTCATGCTGCAGCAGGGCGTAAAATATAACTTCCAGGTACTATATTCGGTCAGTCCATCACCTTATATTCTACGCTGCACTTTTGAGGCTGTGAGGAAGTCAGTGTGACAGGCAAAGCTTTCAGTGGTTGAAATATATGAACATCATCTAAATTTGCATATCACTACGTTAAAAAAAACATGAAAACGCTCTGGTAAAAAAATTACTAAACCAAGCACTTGACACCCGACGTATGGCAGTACGCTAGATAACTCATCTATCAGCATTTTTTGATTAAATTGTTTTCTACGAGAAATATCCAGGATAAGGAAAGCATTCACTGTCGCCGTATATGTGTGTAAAAGTACAAATGACGTACGGTTCAACGGATCGCGCTGCCTGTAAAGGACTTGTTCAGAACTCAAAAACTTAATCAGTGTGATTTTTCATCCAAGCGAATTACTGTATGAACGGTGCCGGTTACACCTCTGTCGCGGAAACAAGCCCACGTGTTCAGACGTGACTGTTTAGGTGCATCTGGTGTGGGCTGGTGGAATAGTGATAGCACGCTTCCCTGGCATATCATATGTTCAAGGCCCAAATATGGGCATGACCATGTTTATGAATTGCGGGTGAGGTCTAGTAAGAGCGAAACTCGAGTTCAGTGCTTCCACTACTTGGAGTAGACCGACTAGAATAATTGCACTGGGACAGGGGAATAGCCGTTCAAACGAGAGTGGTTTTAATGTGAATCCTACAAATTTCGCAACCATGTACATTTGATCAGCAAATTCTTACACAACGTTATGATGATACAAATCCAGTGGGTACAGCCTGGTGACGTTTAGCTTGGCAGGTTATGTATAGTTGCATCAACATACAGGTACATCAGACTTCTCGGTGACGAAAGATTTAAAAAATATTGGTTTCCGGGGTAGACAACGGTGCCTTAAAATTTGCTCAGAAGGTAACACTTGTGAAATAGCACTGAAAGTCCGCCACATCTGTCTCCTTTTATTTGAAATTTCTGTATCTTTTTCAGTCACTATTTCGACCTATAAACAAGGGTGATCTAGGCAAAGATGTATTGAAGCATTTGCAGCTGTTCAAGCTCTATTAGGGATCATCGGTAATGAGCAGCTCTTGAATACCCAGGGGGGTTCGAATCTGGAGACTAATCAATTTGACCGCAAGTAGCCGGTCAGCAGTGTGATTACCTCAAACTTAGGTGGAATATGACTCATCATCATCATCATTGACAGCATGGCATCAGTGTTCAATACCGATGCTTCACTGCCGTACAACCATGATTTATTTGAAAGCGTTATTGTGAAGAAAAGAATAAAGGTGGACGGGGAAGGGACTTAGTGCTAGCTTATTACAATCATTCCGAGGGGCCTACATGTCCAGACACTCATTCAGGTAATCTGGATAGAAACTGACAACAAAAAGGCCACAGACATCGGTTGGTAGCCATATCTTGCAGTGTCTCCAACCAGGCGCAGTGGGGACCACGCGGTCCCCATTCTGGAAGGCGAGTAGCACCGACAGCACCCAAACGTTTCGTAATCTTCTTCATACCCCTCTGCCATGTCAAGGGTTGGCGCTTCCGCCACTCTAAATCGGGCATGGAAAACAGCACTCTCTTCGGCAAACGATGGTTAGGCATACGCAACACATGTCCCAACCAACGCAGCTTCTGGTGCTGGACACATTCTTCAATGGAAATACCCGTTTTACAACCGAAAACGGCCTTTCTAACTGCCCCGTTACGGATTCGCCGACACCAACCCACACGAGCTATGGTTCTGAGACAACGATTATCGAACAATTATGGCTCACGTGTTGACCGGCTACTTGAGTGATGAATTTTCATATGGAAGGTTGATGCATCTTGTGAATTGTGTGTTTTCTGAGCTATTTGTATTTTGTCGATAGTTTAAGGAAATTCCAGAACTTCAGTGGCGGTCTCGTCCCGTAAGCGAAGTCAGTCTATGTTCACAAAACTGGGAGTACTTTATATCTGTTTCAGCCTTATTGAGAATCAATGCAGTGTTTATGTTTTTTCTTGCATTGTCCGCAGTGCCTTTGCTTGCACAGTACAACTACAAAACACCTAGTACTTAAGGGTTACATAAGGGAAATTACGCAACAAAGCAACAACCCAAAAGGCTTAGTGAATTGGAGATCTGCGAATTTTTAGTGTCAAACCACACTTCACACTGAATGAGACGCATAGTGCCTTCACTCACAGCCCAATTGAGGGTTTCCGTATACAACTCATATGTTAAACATTGCTCGTAACGCTATGTTCAGGTCCGAAGCGTTAGTCTAAAGAAAGAATTCAAGTTGCTATAGTGAGTCATGAAGTCCACAGGCGAAAGACTCTGAAAACTGCTTGTTTATTTCCGCCATTGCTCAGTGTACCAAGTAATATTAAGTTTAATCCAAAAGTTGTAACTGAACTTCCTTGCCTACGCACCTACCTCAAAGTTTCGCACTTTTCCCGAAAACCAGTAGGTTTACTTGTTTTGTGAAAGGTACATTTTCACTTGTTTTCCGATCGCCCATCAACTTGAGTTGATTCTATCTCTTAAATTCATGTGGATTCTGAATGCATCTACCGATCTTCAGTAACGTGAAAATCAAATTTGTACATTTTAGTCTTTGCAGGCAAAAACTCCGTCCGCACCGTAGTTGTCTCTTATCTCATTGAAGACGCGAACATCGTGTAAATAGATCCGTTATTAGCTTTGTTTTTGTGGTAATACTCCGTTAAAACTCACCAGTCGCAGATTTTTTAAAATTACGAGATTCACAGTGTGTATAAAGTTCTGCGAGATAACAGGCCGGTAGTTTCATGTCTTAGGTGATGTAGCGGTTTCAGATTAAGATGCATTTGCGGCGTAAAATGGCCTCTTCTTATTGAGGTGGGTGTATTGGTGAAGCCCTTTATCACATGACATGTGAGGTTGTTGGTGTTGGTTAGAGTAAACAGCTATAGACAAAAACAGCCAACAGTATTTGGTACCTGAATAACATGTCTCGCAACCTCTTGCAGGCCAAGGGTACTTAGTGCTTGTTTTACGCAACGCGAAATAACCAATAGACCTACTTGTTACAACAGCTTTGTGCAAGGTTCCTGTACTTTCTGGCTACATATGGCCCACGGACTTCATAGTCGGACCATATAGTGAATTATAGCCTGACTTTAACTTAGAGAGGTCAAGGGAGTACTCATCATTTCAGTTCCTTCTGAACTAAATATAGCAGATGTGAGTTTTTTTTACTATGTTAGCACCTTTTGTTGCTACACATTTAATGTGCATCCCGTAGTACGTCTAACTGCAGATCCCTCTTGCAAGTTTTACAGCTAATGCGCACCTGGATCTAACGATTATGGTTGGGAATCGTAACGATAGTGTGGGTTACGTTACCTTTCATCATTAGACGATAGATGTTTTGCAACCGCCAATTAAGAGCGGTATTTTGGTCTGTTTGCAAAATTTGTTGGTTATACAGAGTATTCGTGGTAACTCAGAGCTTTCGGTTGGAAATGGTTATGGTAGGTAGATGGACAAGCGGTATTGTAATGAGAACTAATATAAAGCTGTCACCTCATCATGGTGGTAGAGCCTCGGTGCTGTCACGATACTACGGGCTGTAACTCAGTCCTCTACTAGACGTCCAACCGGGAGAAGCCAGAGGAAGAGCGACTCCCCATATTGCGGGAAGTCGTATTACTGGGCGGTCAAGGGGTAAATTTGTGATGTCCTCTGCGACAGAAGTGTGAATTCAATAAGCCATTCCCTTAAGGTAACCAGCATGTTAATGTTTATGGAACTAGTGCTACTGCCTTCCCTCAAAAAAGGACGGATTGGAAAAGACCATGAAAACCACACACTTTGATAGCCCAGTGGTTGGCTTTGACCGCCAGTCCATTAGTATATACGGTCTAAATACTTTTAAAGCCAGTATTTGTTGCTGCTCAGAAGGTACCTGTTGTGCGCAGCCATATCTGGAGTAATGAAAAGATGAATTAATTCCTGCACCTTCGGGCCAGGCCAGCCAACCTGCTCCCAGGTGAAGTGGACTATTGAATGATTAGCTCTGAGAAGGGCTCTTCAGCTAAGCCCTAAAAACCGCTGTATTGCGGTTCTGACTCTTTAGCCAAAGGCTGAAGTTGGGCACTCCAAACAAACTCCCTTCTCTGGCAACAGGGAAGAATCCTTAGTCCTTGACTCTCTTCATCTGTCGACCTCCGCACAAGCGTCCCACGACTAAGTCCTCCTGATTCACTTACATATCATGAACCTGGTCATTGCTCCGAATTTAAACTTCTATCCGGTGTAACAACTAGAAGCAAATGCTTAATAAACTCAAAATATCATTTCCATGTTGCTGTTTTCAACTTTCTTACCCGGTGGCTCTTGTTCATACCTTGTTCTCTTTTCTGATCAATGTATGCTGTGTTTCTGAAACATGCACACAGGAGCCTAAGTTTGGTCATAAAGTTCAAACCGTCTGAAAAGAACGCAGATTGCCCTCACTGTACTCTAGGTGTCTGTGATCCTGACACAGTGACTGGTCGCAGCTACGGCGTGGGAGTTGTGCTTAGCCACGAGACTGGGTGTGTTCTGGACTGAATTCTAGTGAAGAGTCATCTCTGTACAACCTGGCTGACGGGAACAGTTAAGAACAATGCATGTCCACGAGGCAAACTGTATTTATTTGTTGTGTCAGCGTACGCTTCAACAGACGACAGCTGTGAGTCTGAGAAAGTCAGCTTCCATCATGATTAGTCACCTCATCTTCCGTAAACGAAAAGTATAAATATCGTGACTCTGACAGGTGATATGAATGCTCAGGCCAACAGAGTAAGGGGAAGCTCATCTTTGCAGCCGACTTGCAGTTGACACTCACCGCACGGATAATGTGAAGCAACTTCTTCAGTTATTTACTGAACTGCATTTGTTTCTAGCCAACTTCATTAAAAGCACCCACACCAAGTGACTTGTATTTCTCAGATGTAAACCAGGGTAGAGTCAGCTGGGCCATATGACAACCAGTTACCAATGAAGAGCTTTGATACAAGGTTGTTGTCTATTTTGGAGTGCACCACTTGACCCTATTCACGGCATTGTGCGGGAATGCTTATCTATTCGACTTCCATCTGAAACACGCCGGCTACTGCAAGGCTATTAAGTTTATCACCTGCAACGTGTCTTTGTAGCCAAGAATATCAGAAAAGTTAGATGAATAGCCCCCAGAAATCGACGGGCACAGTCATCGTACTAGTATTTCGAATGATGATTGAAAACTAGCGGAAGTATCCACACTTACATCTCTTGAAGCTGTTTTCTCTACGTTACTCTCACACCACAGTAAATACTGGATCTCCTTACGATCGGCTGCCCTGGTTAATGCTAGAGGGCCTACACTATCAACAAACAACTATGAAGATACACGCATATCCCTCAAACGCCGAATAAAAAAGCCTAAAGATGGACTAAGAGTACTATCGGGTAGCAAAACTCCGAGATGTGGAAACACCTTTGTGGCGAGAAGCAGTCACCAGTTCCAGCTAATGTTATCCACTGGTCCACGTGTGCCAATTTCAGTGAAGTGACTTCTGAAGAGGATGGTATCTCATTTCATTCACAGAATCTTTTTGTTGAGCGATAGGCTGACAGCTTTAAAGAGCAGTTCAGCTAGATCGCATCAACTCACCCTCTGGAAGCACCATGCTTACCCGGGTGAAACATCGACATCAATCTGCCATCGATGACTAAAAGTCGTATAATTTCATTGTCTAAGCGCAACAAAGCATTCAATGTAGATGTTTTCCACCCTACACTCGACAGAGGTGGTGACAACTTTGTGATAAATCTAATAACTCTAATCTAAAATATCTGGAATTAAAATCTTTATATCATCGAAGCCTACCTTAAAGGGGATGTGGTTATGTCGTGGAGATAAAACATTTTTCAACACAGTCAAAATCAGGCTAGACAAAACAAATCATCTGGAAGTGGTGCGCTAGCCGAACCTAGGGTATCAAGTCATGTGGCGAAGGATATATGCATGGAAAAGCACAACGGGGGCCAAGTGAAGAATAAGAACATAAGGACTTGGAGGATTCAGAAATTTTGTCCTTCAGGTGAGCAATGGCCCGCGCTGGAGGCAATAAGTAATCAGACAGTGCTATTAAAAAAGAGCACGACATTGTTACACCTCAGTGAACCTTTATATACGAGAAACGCGAAGATCCGTTGGGGGTAACAATGAATAGAAAACAGGAGACTAGCGATACAAAGCAAAATAAAGTCACAAGTGTAACACTAAACATGAAACACTGGACCACAATCGGACTGCACCTGGTGTTTCATATTCTACAGTATTTTGAGGGCAGACAAGCCCAAATGTCTCTGGGGAAAAGCGCAGCGGAAGCAAACAGCAATTAAGAGAATATATTGTCCGCCAGAGTCGGAAGGGATCAGTGGTTTTCAGACTGCTGTTCTGGAGCGGACACACACGGCAGTTAAACAAAACTAATCAAGGTCACGCTTGAGTCAGCGGCGGAACCCAAACTGCTATCAGGCAGGAGGATGAAGCTGAGAGAGCCAGCTGTGTCAGTGAGACTGCATCTAGGTCCGAAATGTCGGTTGAGTATAAACACTGTTTTGCTGTGGGGGGAGCGCATCCGCAAGAACAAGTAGAAAACTATAAAGGTAAATATTTTATGTGTTCTTTTCAGCCACTTATACTCAGGCCAGCTTGGATCGGGCTGCATCTAAGGTAGACAGTGAGTTAATGTTGGCCACAGTGAACATCAAAAAATCAATGAATTCTAGACGCGTATGCCGAAGCGCCAATCGCAGTTTGTCCCTATCATGAAGACCTGGCTGACACTGAATATACTGCATACGGTGGAAGACATAGAAAAGTAGGTGATACATTGGAGCGGAACCAAGCCATGTAGTGGGGGACACTCAGTTTTCTGAGACTCTCTCAAGCTATCAACAAAAAGATACCAACACTGAGGTATTCATCTATTTCCCAGCAATTCATAGTGGACCCATGTACAAGATAACAGTGGCATAAAAAGTCTCTGCAGCAGCAGCCCGCAAGTAACCAGGCTGGTTGCCGCAAGTGGCTCCACTTTTCTGCATGTAGCCTACGCTTGTTGGTGGTCACCAACATTTCCGGAAGCTCAATTCCTCGAGTGTATTGTACAAAAATGTCTATTTCAATTACCCTGAGCAACCGCCATCGGTACCAGGTCCAGTGTTTACAGACTTACTGTATCCGGTGGCAGCGGTGAAAGCGATGGAGCTAATGAAAAAACCAACGACAACTCTTTGTTAATTAAGATCTGATATTGCGTACCATGGGACAAAAAGCGCATTTTAACCCTCTGAGAAGCCTATTATTATATCTTCCAAAAGGCGCAAAGAGAGTGAGTTTAGAAGTCAAAATAAAAGATAGTTTAGGGTGAATTTGATCAAAGTACGTGTCAGTATGACAACCTTTACCAAACCACACCTTTCTAACAGATCGGCACAAATAACATCTTTATAGTTCACTACAGCGATCAGACTCAAAGAGTAAAAGGCCTAACGGTGCTACCGGCGGAAATTTTTGCAAATAAAAGGAAGTAGGCAACACATTCTAGGTTCAAATGCTAGATGAAGGACAAGAATATAAAGAACACCTCCTGCATTCGGCGAAAAGAGCTATAAAATGTACGTACTTCGGAGGAAAAAGGGGAAGAGGCTGCTATCCTGGATTCTCCAGCGAGATGTTTTTGTAGTCGCCAATGACTAGTCTCGTTTGAATTTGTTTGCAGGGATCTTCTTGATCATCTGCGTACCATGAGAGGGGACTAGTCACATTGATGAAGCACAGAAGATAGATGAAAGAGAAATTGTTGACAGCTGCCACAATAAGGCACTATGCCAACCACCCGAGCTTGAGCTCACACTTTCCAATCTGAACACTAATTAGGCAATTGGAAAGGATGACCAACGCCCCTGCAGCTAGTCTCTGTGCCGACGTTGCACCTATTTAACGGATCAGTAGGAACAAAGCAGCTGATAAGCTGCTGGCGTGCAAGGTCTATAAGGTCATTCCGCAAAAGCAATACCTGGAGCACGTCGGCTGGCCTCAGACCAGCTTTTGTCGGTTATGTGACCCTAAAGTTTCTAGGAGGAATTTTCCGTGAGCAAAACATAGTGCACATGAACGTTTAGCATGGATTTACTACCAGTGTTTACGCGTAGAAAATCAGGTGCTAGCACGTTCGGAGTGATGCAAAGCCAGTGAGTAAGAACAGACTTCTCAATCGGCGCTTGTAGGCGTCGGCGTGAAGCACCCAACCGCATTCGCCACCCGTAAACTGGGGGTGTACGTTCGCTATACATTTCGATGGAAGTCTTTATCTACAAGAGATGGCTGCAAGCTGATGTTCAACAAGGCCTTTCATCTGGGCGGCTTTCAGCCGCAGGAGTTCCATACGCTGCCATTCCGGATCCAACTTATTATACCAACTTAGTATACCTCTCCACGACCAATCTTAAGAGTTGGAGGGACCTCGACAGCTCCGTTAGCGAAACAAAGATGCAAGCAGAGATGGACATGCGAGCTGTATGGTGCATGGCATATGAACTGCTTACCAACTCTAGTAAGTATGGACTTATGATATTGGGTTTGAAGCGTGCGGCTTACATTTGGCACACATCTAGTTAATTGGAATAACACATGATTTTGGGATATTTATCCAACGACCTAAAAACACAAGATCCTAAAACACTGGCAAGGACCAGGTATCCACATGTTATGTAGATGCAAAAGCCCGCTTCTCATATACGGAGCCTGACACACTTTTGACTGTTGAATGCGTCATTATAAGGTCAATCGCAGAATGCGACGTACTACCCGTGCGCACCCAGTGAAGCACATTGGCAAGAATGAGTGTACAGGATAGACACTACGATAATGCGACGAAGGTAGTGCGGTCCCATAGCTTCTTACTCTTGAATACAGAAATCGCACAGCGTATATTCTGCACATCTCAAAAGTATTAAAGTGGCGATGCTCCTCTTAGCTCCTGTGATTGATGCAACCGCAAAACGTCGCACATTTAAGAGATCATGCCAGTTAATAAACAGACTGCTTCACATGTGCTGACTATCAAGACTAACAGTTGGGGTCTCGAACCACTTTCGTGGCTTGTCACCCGTGTTTACACTGTGAAGTAATCCAAAACACTGCTAGATTAGGACTTAGCATCCCCTATTAATCGACCGTCCTGAACATTGAGAATAGGTGCATTCAGCGCCTCAGTCACTCTACTGGGACGATTAATGTAACTACTACCAGCTATCCACGGCAGAAGAATAAGGGATCGAGAACGGTTAGTAGTTTCGGACTAACTCGTATACAAAATCAGACATTAGATGTTCTGTGGTACTCTAGTGCACACCCATATAGGTTGTGTCGCTTGTCGATGCATGGACTTATTCTCAGCTTGGAAGTCGTCTGTACTTGTGTTTGGTAAATCTTTCTCATCTCCGACATCGTTTCGAAGAAGAAGCCTGATCTGAGAGGGCGCAGACGGTTCGCTAGTCGTGCAGCAAATGTGGATTATAAACTGGATTTCCACAAGTAATCATGGGGCACAACCAGTAGGCTAATTTCTGTGGTTTGTGAAAACACGGGATTTCCCCTGGAGAAGCAAAGTTAAGGACACACCCTATTTAATCTACTTCAGTCAAACTACAAGTGTGATGACCATAAGCACAATTAGCGCTGATCGCAAGTTCTGTTTCCGCTCACAGAAGCAAGAAGTGTGACTGAACGAGCAAACAGAACGAGTGAGCCTTAAGACCGTTGTCTCTCGTTTTTTCAAAGGCATTTGACTCGCTCCGATATTTCATATGACCCTTCCTGCTGAAAAATAGTAGACGGTACAATATTCTTCCCTTCATTTTCTCGGAGAGGGCATGCTATTTTACCGTACGCCGTGTCAGTTTCTGTATATGTACTCCTAAGCTATATGTTCAATAGATGTAAA
>SJOL01007155.1:95032-114658 GCA_004794785.1 Opisthorchis felineus
CCTCGCTAGAAAATCCAAAGAAACTCCCTTATTTCCAAACTGGTTTGCCAAAGGCTGGCTGTTGACCTTCAACATTATGTGACCCTAAGAAGCCTATCGAATGCACAAATGATAGGATACTTTATGGCACTCGGTCGAGAAACAATTTCGACATGATGAATTCGTTATCACAAGGGTCAGGCAAAGATGCCGGGCTACACCTTCCCCTTAATGACTTAGTATATATTATATATAATATTGTATATAATATATAATAATATAATATATATAATACATATTATATAGTATATGTACATTATCATTTGTATGTGAAAAGAGGGAAGACGCACAACAAATGACGAGTACAGCGAAAAGAAAGAGAAATTTACCCAGTTTCGTCCGCGTGCCTGTGTACACG
Source organism: Opisthorchis felineus (assembly GCA_004794785.1). NCBI lineage: Eukaryota > Metazoa > Platyhelminthes > Trematoda > Opisthorchiida > Opisthorchiidae > Opisthorchis > Opisthorchis felineus. The sequence goes on from SJOL01007155.1 coordinate 95,430, forward strand.
AGCGCATGCACACCGTTAGCCTCCCATGTTTGCAAAACATGGTTGCCTGCGATATAACGACTCAACTGTTCTTACGTACCTGAGCGTACACTTTTTGGACGGGTGACAATGGCCGGTGTGTGTGGCGCTAAAGATGATGTTCGTATCTACCCTGTGGTCTGTGTTGGTCTCTTCAGCAATGGTGGGTCTCCTGAGTAATTCTGTACTGTTACCAGGCGAGCGTTTGAACAGTGTTTACGGATGCGAGCGGCAAGCCAAAGGATTCTACAGCTGATGTAAGAAGTAGCACAAACAAGCCCAAAGGGTTCAGGAACCACAAATGAAGCCACCACCCGTAGCTCGTCTTTGATATCCGGTAAACTAGCAAAAATGCTTCATGTGACAGCGTGTAAGGCGACCTTGGTGACAGAGCAAAGCCTTAGCGTCACGTTTCAATTTCGGCGTAAACTTTGAACGGCATATAAGGACGTAAAGTTTTCCCCCCTGCGGCCGTTGCTGATGTTTATCTAGAAGCAAATATCAGCCTATGGTCCGTTGCTGTCGACCAAGGTTACTGTTCTCCACAGCCCAGGCATCTCCATGAAAAATAATCTACCATAAAAAAGGGTCGAAGGAGAACCCGTGTTTGAAAGAAGCCGAGCAGAGATAATCAGGTCCTGAACATTTGTCGGGTTTTAGGCCTGGTATTATGTTTTGACCGCCGCTGCAGCACTATAAGCACGACAGGAATTTTGAATGATATGCATTGATCAGCTCTTATTTTGGCGCTTGGCAAAGGTGGGAGATAGTGCTTCTTTCCTAGACTACTGCCATGGCCGGCATTTCGGTCCATTCTTTCGGTTCTCCAACGTATCCGTAAAACTTGTGTCCAAAGTGAGCTGCCTTGATATGTGCTACTGCCAGCGTGTCCTTGAATTATGTGTTGCCTCGTTTGACCATCTCTCGCTTCCATTTGTCATCGCGAAACCTCCCATACAAAGTCATTGAGTTGAATGGCTGCCCTGTTTATATTGTCGCTTTCTGTCCGGAGGCCAGCCGCCCCTATTAATCAAACAGCAAGTCGATTGGATGGATGTGTCGCGTGCGGGCTACGGGCCAAACGAAGGTATGCCCTGACTGGTCAGGATGCTAGCCAATCTGGGTCGAGCATCTTTAGCTCGGAGCTTCTCGCCCCCTCACGGAGATTCTAGCACGATTTTGTGGAACATTCTGTGATCAACCTATAAATACATCTGTAATAATCTTCCTTTGTCTCCATAAAGTGCTGTCTGATGCTACCTTGCCTTATGATACAACATAGTGGGCGGATCAGGAAGCCAAGGGACTAATACAGAGTTGTACGACCAATCAGCAAGTCACAACACTCACTTCAGCAGGCTGCGTGGCTATTCACTGCTTTATTGGCTTTATGCATTTTAGCTGGCGAGGCCACATCTTATTCACACCCTATTAAACTTGGTTGACAGTCTATCTTCTGAGGATGTTTTCGACCCAGTGGTCGAAATAAGTTTAACTTGGTTTAACTCGAGATCTGCTGAACGGATAGAACCCGTAAAACTTTCTGGGCTTCGGCTTGAACTGCACATGTTGCTAATTCTTGTCCGACCTATGCAATTGTTTCCAAAACGATTGTGTACCGAAGGAGAAAGTTTGAGCTATAACGTTGGGTTTTCTTGTATGTATGCGCAAACCAGAAAGCACCATTATCTGACTTACTTTAGTTGGAACAGGTTTTAACTACTCTTCCTTCCCAATAGTTGAGGCGCATTCAACTTGGAAGTTGCGATACTGTGAATCGTTAGGTTGTTAGTATTGCTCCAGATATGTTTGTTGAGAAGTTTGTGGTCGTCCGGTTTTCACCCTTCGCAGAATTTGAGGTGTTAAGTGAGGGATGACCATGAAGTATTTGTGCCACAGCGGGCAAGAAATTACCAAAGCTGTTTTGCGTTACGAGTGTGCGTGATGCAAATGCAACTGACGATCCCCGAAACCAAGGAAAAATCGAGGAATCAGGAGAAACTAGTGAGCTCAGCGCATTTCTTAACGACTAGCAGCAGATGAAAGCACCGGTTTACCAACCTGGTTTCGCCTAAGGGGGCATAAAGACCATCTATTAGTCCCCCCTCATTATCTTGTCGACAGTCATAATATAAATAAATTTCCGTGGACCGACTGCATGTAAACCGATGAGGAGTGAGGCATCCACCGGCCTCTAGTGTACTATGGAACACCTTCGAGTGAAGTAGGACAGTTTGTAGGCGACAGTTTTGGCAAGTTCCTTGCCACGCAAGACAGCTGCATCTACCGTCGCAAGCGTTGGCCGGCTCAAATAATTAAGTGCCGGATATTTTAGTTTTATTTTGACAGATGGCATGCCCTTGTTGCCGGCGAAGCTTTGCGAGCCCCGGGGGTGCTCATGTTGCAGTCTGGAAAAAGGGCGTTATGGCCACATATGCGTCACCAGATCGCAGCAGATAGGCTTCTTCCAACGTTTCACAGATATCTTGAATGTCGATGGAACAAACGCGGTGAACCGATTTGGGTGCGTCTTTTTGGGAAAACTAATGCATGGTACGTAGACACAAGCTCTATAACTTGGGTACAACCAACCCAGTGAAACATGGTATTGTGGACAGCTAGCAGTTTGATCCTGTGTCTGAGTTGTTTGGCTTGTTCAGGGAGATGATGGGTGGACCACATCAAATGAAGCCGTTCGTAATGCACAAATTAGCGGCACAAACGTAGGCAGCCAGAATCGTGTTCCGCTATGGCACCAAATGCCATTCCATCTCATCAGAAATGTTAGGAAGCACATACGTGGGCATCGTGGACTCCGATTCACACGTGCACGCCAGCTAGGTTCTTTTTTGCTGTATTGTGCAAGCAATAACAGCCTCGTTGAACAACTTCAACCAAGAGTTCCAGGCTTCTCCTTCAGTTACAGTGAGGTTCAATGGTTGATGTTATGATCAATAGCTCACGATGGAAAACGTGCTTCGAGCCATCTGGCAAATTCCCGGAACCGGTTACTGAAGGCCTATTATCTTTCGCTATTTGTAATCGTGAATTCTGTTGCCTGTGAACGTGATCTTAAAGCTTCCATGGCTACGTCAAGCAGCTTGGCAAAATCTGGACGTAGGCGCGTAGGTCACATACAATGTACAACAATATTTGCGCCTTTTAACCGTTCAATGGAACATTGCGATTTCGATTTAAATGCTGGAAATGCTACATTTTTCAAACTGTACACGACTTAGCAAGAGCAGCTGGCTACTCGATGGCTACTCGGAATGACACCTATTGAGATAATAGAACACAGACTTTCGCAACCGGCTCGGGAAACAAGGCAAAATTTAGGTGCAGGTGTAATCATCTTACATATTTTGCCTCATTAAGTGTATTGCAGGCTGTAACATGTTCTAAAAGCTACTATAGCTGCAAAACTATCCGCACTTTCGTCCATTTTAAGTGAATCGCTTTTTCCGATGAGTTGCGATGTTGGCCGGTCACTAGCAGCGAGCCGAGAATAAGTTCGACGGAACTATGTAATGTTCGGAGTTGAGAATTTTACGGGAGTAATCTATTCCGGCTGCACGTTGCAGTGGTGTGTTGCTCGTAGCTTTTTATTTAAGTGAGCGAACTTTAACGGTCACCGGCCACCACGATTCGTATGCAATTAACAGTTTACAAGATGGAGCGCGAAAACGCATCGAAGCGTATTTTGATAATCCAGTGGTTCTTCAAAGAAGAGGTAGCGTTTACAGAATTTTCACTCTTAATTCCACCCAGGCGATTATTTGAATAACTTTTGGATCCCTATATACTAGTCAGACGTAAAAAATTAGATGAGTCTGTTCACCCAATTTTGGCACGACAGTATTTTGGAAAGCTCACAGTATATAGTAGTAGTATAGTATATAGTATAATAATCGAATATAACTTGATGCATTGTGCAGTACTGAAGTGAATCCGAATCTCGGTGAATGATCCCCATTCTCAGTTGTGAGCGGTCCGTCAGAAGATAATGCAGCAGTTTCAGGTGTCTGTGGGTGAATTAGCACCACCCGGTGGAAGATCATTCTCAGTGGACAGTGGGATGGCTTAAGCTCAGTTGCGTCGCAATACGCAACAAAAGAACCCAAAATAAGGCCAACTATCGCCATTCATCATAATAACTGTACGCGATGCGGCTTCTCTTGGCTACTTACCGTAACCACAAGGCCAACATCTATGCGTGCCGGTGATTGAAGCATCAACTATGCTTGATAGTCTGATGAGATGGCCAACGTCAGCCCTTTAGTATTACAATCTTGTGCGTTGTCGGTTCGCCCTGCCCGCGCCCGAAACTTGTATAATCAACCTTGGCGAAGCACCGGTACGACCGGAAAGTGTAGTAAATCCGTTTTGTTTTCCGTAAACCAATTTCACTGGTTGATAAATCTGAGATGAAAAATGCATATTTGATTCAATCTTGTTTATATCTTCGGTAAAGGAGTTCAAACGTGTTAATGTGGTAGTGGCAAGCTTACCGCTTGGTCAAGGTATCCCATCGTCCGTACGAAGGAGCCGTGTGCACACTGACGCTGCGACGGTGAGGTTCAGTGATATTACGCATTACTGGACGCAGCGAAGTTGGAGCCAAGTGAGGGTATACAAGACACTCGTAGGATCGGGTGGTATTGACTTCATCCGAAGGATTCAAGGACCTCATGTTTCTTCAAACATGTACACATGGATGTGGCCGTACCGATGAGTTAGCGAGTTTACAGGTATCTGCTTCCAATTCTCCTCATTTAGAGTACCAGATCCTAACTTCACTCCAAATCTTCCTCCCGATACTGATATCTTATGGCTCAATGGAGACAACAGCTCACTTGTCCTCATCATAACTTAGAACCATCCCATAGCCAGCCACAATAGCCCCCACCAACCAACAGCTCGCCTCTCGGACGCCGATTATCAGCTCCAGTGCTTGCGTTCGTAAACCGACTCTTTTGTGATCTTCAGTATCCGACAATAAGGGCTTCCGCTCTGTCTAACTCATTGCTTATGTCGACCCAATGCCACCCATTTTTACTTCCTCAATCATGTCTAAACCATCCGAAGGTTAGGAGACCAAGGCAGCCGCCCCTGATACGACCTAACTGTCTCTGATGATGACCTAACTGGAGACTGCAAGGTTTTATCCGTTTCATCGCCCCAGGAGCAAGCTTACTACAACCCACATAGAAGTAACGTACACCGAATCAATGCCACAAACCTTATCTTTGTCCTCTTGGCAGTCGATGTACTCTGGCTCCTCATCATCTGTCCCCTCCACGTGGCTTGCCTGCCCATCCGCATTTGTACCACCTGGTTAAAATTTTCAGCTGCTACCCATCCCTAAACATCCATTAGCTCTTGCTCTATCATGTCCTCCTCTTCCGCACCAATGTCCCCGATGGCGCGAAAGACTGCACGTTAGACAATTCTCCAGTGAGCTGCATGCTCTTCTCCTACAAAAATTACCCACTTTGCCCTGGTTGCCGCATATATCCCTGGAAATCCTATGATGAATCAAAAACATCAATTATAACAGAGTAAAAATGCTGTATTTTGTAAGTTAACAGAGCCCAACAAAATGCATGCGATGCAACGCCTCTGACGCAATTCGTCCCACGAGGTCCCTACCCTTTTCCTTGGGCTTTAAGTGTGCCATGCCGAGGTCAACTCATCGCGATCATGTTCCTCACGCGTTTTTCATGCCTCTTATCGCTTTATGTTTTGAACTGCTAACCCTTCTAGACTCACCGAACTCCCGAGACTAGTTGACAGGTCTTTTTCCGCAGCTTTATACGTCAGGAATCCGTCCATATTCCCACTATGTATGCTACCATTTGACGTAGCCGCCAACTGGTAAACTGTCTTCCTTCGCAGCCCCTCACCTACCTCTGAATGACTGTGACTAAATCGTTCAAAAAACGATCTGCTATGCTTTTCTAAAATGCTCCAATACATGATAATATTAACCTCCAGACGCCCACCAGCTAACCGCTTGGGCTACATGCGAAGATGAGAACGTTTCAACCACGGTTTTGGGAACCTTCTACTAATCATTCCGTCCTTCTTACCCAGTCTCAAGCAACCCTCTACAACCTTAGTGACGCTCTAAGGCCAATTGAACGTTCCTCATATCCGTATATGGCCACCTGAATATCGATTACCGTATTTGAAATCGGGTAGTATCGCCTCACTGTAGTAGTTAGAAATCGTGAATACTCTAAGCTGCTGGCTATAGCCAACAGCTGCGGTCTCACTTATACCTTAGCGATGTATGGGGCTGTCTACGAACCCAAGTACCACGTCATGATGACGGTGACGTGACTGCCATATCCTGTCTTATGGCTCGCCCTTAGTTCACCATGTCCCGGCTATTTTCCAACCCAGCCTGCTACATGCGCACATAAGTCCGTCTCATTCCGAGGAATTTGTGCCAACTCTCCCGAGTACCAGCCATCCTACTGCAATGTCTGCTCATTCTTCCCGTCAACCCACTAATTCTTCCCCTGGCACTATCGAGATGTCGCTATACCGGTGAAGATAGAAACTCGCCTGGCACCCGGTAAAGGGTGCGGTGACTGTCAAAAAATCCACCAAATTAACTACCTGCGAGGAATTCCTTGTCTATCTCTGGCAGGACGATTCGTACAACAGTGAGGAACTTTTCCCACATAATTCGCAGACCGCTGTCTATTTTGGGTTCGCGCCGAGAGAGACGACGTACTTATCGCTCATGTACTGTTTCAAAATGTTATCGAATCCGGAACGGGGAAAGCATGTGAAGAACAGAAATTCTCAGGAAAACTATGCAGTATTTTCACGGAGATGTCGTACTGAGCCACGGCAGCCATGAAAAGTGCGAATTGCGTGGCCAAAGTAGAGCTTGAGTACACTTAAACACGTCTTAGGAAAACTGCGGCCGTCTTTGGAGATTGAAAGTTTCCGAATAAATGTCGTCAAATGCTAAAACTTTACGTAAATATCTCTTCCGTTCAAACAATGGTTTCAAAGAAATTTTGGGTGTGCGTCCAAGGGTCGGCGAGAAGATATGTTTTATTTGGCACTGGTTTCCAATTCAACGTATTTGCTGACCTTGAAAAATCGCATAGATAAAAAAATTCACCCAAACGAAACAGTCGAAGATAGGCATATTGGGCACGGATATTTTAACTTTGAAGTGGTTATCTCGAAAACATCGTATTTTCCCACGTGTCACTTGCATTGGCCTTATGGCGACGGCTACTCCTCGAGTTTCCCACCTGCTCCGTTTCAACTGGCTCCTTTGTCAGCCATTTTCATACAGCTGTGTCTTGGGAACTCACGACAACCAGCGATCGTTCTGCCAAGCAGAATACGGCGGTTGGTGTTCTTTGCGAACCTCAGCAGTCCACAAACGCGGGCGCGCTTTTAGTAGAATTCCGCTGACCGGAGCGTGGTTTGGTGGCAGTCGTGAGATGCTCCGGGTTATCAGGCGCTATCGAGTCTTCACATCACGTTTGCTGCACATGTTGTTTGGCCCGAGGTGGCCGGAGGCCGTTTCACAAATATCTAGTTATCGCTAGTGTTGATCAGTTATTCCGGCCGCTGTGCGACACACAGTCGATTTGCGGGCAACCCATATAACTCTTGAACTAGCCTTAATTCGTGGCGTTTTAATTTGCTAACTGTTGATTATCAGGCGAAGAAATAAATAGACACACTTTCAAGTGCTGTTGAAGTGTTTGGGATGGTCATAGTGGACCATGCCGCTAACTGGGGGGATATCTGCCCCAACTATAATCCCACTTAGAGCAAACAGTGCGAGTGAATCTTCTGGTGTGATTGATACGGGGACATACATTGAACTTAAATCTGGTGGGTGCCGAATTGTACAACCAAATGAGAATTGGAGAGTTTTACTGTTATATTAACCAGTTTTATGCAACATTAGTAAAGCTATACACAATGAACCTTGTGTGGACGCCAGTGGGTCTATTTAAAAGGATGTTACAACTTGCTTTGCTGTACCTTGTCTCACTATTCTAGAATTGTGGTGGCCACCGGTGGCGTGTTTACTGGGGTGACACACAAACCAACCTCGCAGTAAACAGGTAGAAACATAGTTTCCACTGCCGGTCGTAAGTAATTCAGCGTTTGGAATTCTCGGATGGTCCGTTGTAAGGATTCCTCTGACTCATTTTATTGTAGGTCGCATTTCCGCACGAGGCCAAACAGTGTGCCATATATGTATGGTGAACTAAAATGGTATGCACATTCTATTTGGCAGAGACATTCAGTTTTGTACTGAAGAAGAGTCGGCTCGTATTTGAAGTTCCTGTAGGAATGCAGTTCGATCTACAATCAGTCACAACGCGAGCTCGCAGAAACAATGAAATACTAGTTAGGAGCAACATCAATCTGTCTGCTCTAGACGACCGGAACCGAAGCTAATGAAAAAATGGAGTAGACAGCGGGACTACAGAATCAAAATAATAGATCAAACGATGTGTAACGTTTCTGCTTCTAACTGTCCGTGAATAGCGGGGTGGTTACAGCGTTCGTCCTTTCTCAGCATTCTGGGCTTTAGTTTTGACTAGGCTCCTACCTTGGCACAGCCCCAGTGATTCCAACGAGATGCTCCACTGGATACTGGAACTGGTTTACGCTGGTTTAATGTCTTATCCTCAGGTATATGCGGCCTTTACGCAGCTCATCTGAAGAGTCTGATGACACATGACAGACCGTCTGCTGCTGGACTTCCAGTTTTTAACTGTGGCCTCTTGTTTGTGTGTCGTGTGTGGTTGGAGACAAATGCGGCAGCCCCGAGTATTTTCATGCTTGAGGACCTTGAGAAATATCAGTAGACTGACCATTCAGCTTTTATATTCGGGCGTAAATATTTTCATTTCTTGGCGCCCTAACGTTGCCGGCTTGACGTTGAACTTGGCAGGCCAAACTTTTTAGACCTCCGTGTGTGAATGTCTCCTGGGGATACACAGCGCGTCAAGCTCCCTTGTTCTCGCCACCACAGTGTAAGTGTGCGTTCTGAGACTATCCTACACGGGCATCTATAGGTACTATGCCTCCCATATCACTATGATAGTTTTGTCTTCAAAGGGGTCGTTCGTCTCCCCCCATACGTAGTCTCCCAACGTCAGCTAGGATTTTTAAACAATTGAAAACTTAACAGAGTTTCAATGGCACTTCCAAGGCTGATGGTATCGGTGTACAAAAGACAAACACACACGCCCGAAAAGTTAATTCCATGTGAGTTTGCCGGCGTGAAGTGCCACTAATGGCATGCCGCAAGGAAAAAAAATTAGGTAATCAAGGTGGGAAAAGGGGTAGTCAAGTAGAAGGAAGATCTGTTAAATTATGCTAATATAGAAACAGCAACACATGGAGATAGCTAGGGAAATATAGCGCCACGAGTTATGTCCGAGTAGAAGTCTAAAATTAGAATATGCGCATTTTGGAAACATTCGTTCAAATAAACCGAATAAAAGGCATCTTAAATGCACAGGCATACATCTTAAGTTTCATCTTATGTAAACGGTGCTGAGTAAGTCGGGTATTGGTCTGCACAACACACTTCTGGTGCTGCTGAAAATACTGGGGACCGCTGCAAAGCTTCCGTCTGCAAAAAATAAACTACGTTCTCCATAACTTACACGCAAACCTAACGGCGCCGGCGACTTGTGATATACGGTTACAAGATAAACAAATTTTTCTAACCTGCATTTGAAGTAGTTAATCTGCAAGAGCCCTGAAAAGCATTCAACCGTATTGTACCTGAGTGCCAAATGACGAGGAATGGCACGGAAGTGAAATACTTGATTTCAACTTATGTGTTACTGCAAGAACACAGAGAAGCACGTTGGCAGGGGTTTAATTCCGGTTAGTTTTTTTGCTTATGTAGTAATGTTTTCGGGGTTTTGGTGGTATCCATCGTAGAAGACAGAGTCCATTTTTTGAGTTCCGCAGTGCTTTTTAGCTGCCTCAACCTTAAAGACAAAAGAAACAACCTACGCACAAGCTCTAAATGTAAGCTACCGAATGTACTCTAGAAGCAGTTATGGTTGTGAGCAACATTTTTCTTCAAAAAAGTGTTGCAGTGTTTTAAATTTTTAGAATCAGTAATGTAGTTGGCGAGATTTTAAGCATTCATCAAAGCAACCACAACAAATGTAAAAGAGGAGGCTTAAGGAGAATGGATTAGCCAGTGTATTCATATCGTTTTACACATTTCTAAGGGAGCGATGGGAGCGTACGATAAACTAGTCGGTTGAATATTCTGAAAGTAAATGAGTGGTCCTCCTAATGGATTGGAATGGCTCGGTTTACTGGAGAATCGGCTGCTCTACCATTGATCTGGTCAGAAATAGGGAACTTTTACACACGTGTATTAAATAAACGGATGAAGAGCACTTGAGCAATGTAAAAGAGACCAAAATAGTTATCTTTCGGCGTGCAAAACACATCTTTGGCTTCACAAAAACGTTTTTCGGACTGGAAGCATCTCGCATCTAGCCACAATTTCAGTACAGCACAGTAGTACAATGGAGCCATACCTTAAAGAATTTCTGGCCGTACAATCAAAACTGAAATTACTTTGTGCCTTGAACCACATATTTTGTTTAACTAGTCGCTTATAAAGGCTTCTGGCAGTTTATTCTAAACACAGCTACATAAGTGTAAGCACCGCAGATAGCAGTCATAAGGTTACATTTTTGTCAAGCTTTTGCGCACAGATAAGTAATTTAAATTACCATGTTAGGCATTGGTGTGTGATTCTATAGATTTTCCTTAGAAATCATCGGCTTTAAGCAGCTTACCTTAAACTTTGGCAGCTAAAGAAATTTAAGAAATTAAAACCAAAATACTACGAAAATATTACGTTTAAAGCAATCAGGTGACATACTCTCTTTCAAGAGCATAGTAGACTCAGTTTGTCCGAACGCTATAAGATACACTTCAAGCAACAACGAATGAACTGGAGTTGTCCACGCCTAAAGATCACATACGCTGGCATAGAAGGAAGCAAAACAAAGTCTAGGGGCGTCAATAAGCAAACTGTTGGGAGGCAGTACAAGTATGTTTGTGCACTGGTGTAAAAGCCGCGGCAAAATTACGTAAATAAAGGTGCTACAAATGAGTTGGGAATAAACTCGTTAATGATGAGAGGGTGAAAAAACAACTAGATTTTTGGATAAAAATACATATGACCTTCATGTCTACGAGTAGGTTTTGGGAGCAAACACTAGTGAATCCTTCAAAAACTCAATGACTTTAATCCACTGCAAGCAATAATGACGATGAGCTACTGACTTAACCCACATTCTTCTTCTTCTAAAAGGTCAGATAAAAAGAGGTCACAAACAACAAAAATCTTAGAACAGATTAGTATGAGTTCTTGGGTATCGAAAGGGATTTTGTTTGTTTTTCGCTCTTTCGATAAAAAGTTTAATTGAACTCTACTTTTAAATTTTTACCGAGGAGGATACGCTAAAAACTGTGTAGCTGGTACACTTACCAATGGGGCTAAAAACCCCTTTGGCTAGCGTTTCTTTCTGCGCAGCTGTAGCAAATTTATTTTTCGTCCAAAAAGATATGCGGTTTACAGTGAAAAACGTACTGTGCATGAAAAATATATAAACAGAAATTATTACGCGTCAGCTTTTCATAAATACGTAAATTTGTATCTGGTCTCCGTTTGATCTTCTCAAGAATATTGAATTTATGAGATAACTTTGTTTATGGGCAGTCTACTGAACAGGTGTATGTTACCGTATGTTCTCCATCTGTTGAGAAAAGTTAAGCACTCAAGTGTATTCGTGTACGTGTAATTATTTGTATTCACAGAATACCTCCAAAAAATTGGGAATTCATTCAAATGCTGGAAGTAAGTTAGGATATTTTGATACTTTTTAAAGGGTATTTCTGGCTTCGGATAATAGCCACGAGGGAAAAAATGCACAACATACGTATAGTATATGCCAGTATGCACAAAACTACTAGGTGTCGAGCTAAAAGGTGCGCTACCTTATTTGTTTTGCAAGCAAAATGTCTTAGGTACGACAAGTGCACTCCTTGTGGGTAATCTCAACCTATTGGGGGACCGTTAGCCTTTGGATATTTATCCTAGTTTCTGACTGGCCAAGAAAGGCATTTAAAGTTTGCACAAAGAGTGGTGATATAGATACTATGTTCAGAAACAAAGAAACCGGTTTAAGACCGTAAAAATGGATTGCACATATGGAAGAAAAAGATCACAAGATTAGTTTATCAAATGGAATATGCGTCAGACATGTTCAACGTCCGTCGCAAAAATAGAACAACCGGCAAATATGTTCCAGCTACACTTTGCGTCCACCAGGTAGCACTGGTTAGAAGATCATAGTTGTTGGACTGTACTGACTCATTTTAAAAAATACTCTAGGTCATTGAGACTTTTAGCTTGGTTTCTATACGAAGTGTAACTGTTGCTGTCTAGACATCCAATCTCTTATCCCAGAGTGCAGTGCTATTAAAGCTGTTGAGAACACCATGTAAACCGTAGGGTCAGCATTATCATTCGTTACCTTAGTGGTACAGCTTTGCAGATCCTACGTCAGTGAAAGCGCGCCCCATTCGTTGCGGGCGTAGCTTCGTCCTACGACTCTGTAATTTAATACACCACTATGCTAATCCACTGTGCTAATCCGGTTATCTATTAAAGCCGCCTCTGTTTTTTTGAAGTTTATCGGTGGAGAGTCCAGAGTCTATTGAACCTTAAAAATAATTTACGGAATCGAAGCAGCAGCTTATCTTTATCTTCCAGATTATTTATACAAGGCCTTGAAGCCGCATTTGAATTATTTTCAAAGATGTGTACTGTTTACGTACAAAAGAAGCGCATTTACCGTGCCAGTTAAGAATGATCAACATCTTTCTATCCTAAACGGCTAGCCTGTTATTTTGCCTCTTTAGCAAAGCGTAGATAGTGTTTCCCTTCACTGAAGTGTTTCAGTTTGCTTTATAAACTAGACACATCCAGGTATGACTTTTAACGCTTGTGAAACTAACGCAAGTTTTTCTACCCTGGCGTATCGAAATACATGAGTCAAGCGATCTCATTCTTTCTGTAAACCAGAACGTGTTTTGTGGTAGAATGTTATGGCCCAGCATTTTAGAGGCTCTAAGTGATTTTCGACCGCCAGCAAATAATATCTAACAAAGATAATATGCGGATAGCTTTATGTCTATGTTGCCGATGGAGAAATGAGGTGATCTTACACATTGGGGCGCTCTACTTGTTAGCCGTAACATAGGTATTCAGATTTTCAATTCTCCTGCGGATAAGACTTAGTTTGACCTACTATAGGGCAGAAATATCACTGTTTGAGGCATTTGCTCATGAGGTAACCAACTCAACTTATCTCATCTATCGAACAGAAGGTCACTGAATCCCAGTACCCATCTTCCGCTAATTATGAGTGGAGGACAAGGCGTCTTAGTAGGAGTCATAGGTTTTCTAGAAATAAGCGGTAACTCATACGGTTGATGCCTTAGAGAGACTGCAAAGGATCACGCTTGTTAAAGTTACATGGTGACATGCGTCAGTCTAGGCCACTTGTGTCGCCAAAAGTTTGATGAGTCAAACAAATACATGTCGTGATTGGGCAAGCATACGAACATGCCGTTCCAGAGGCTGTCTTAGAGTCCTCTAAGACTTTGATAAAAAATCTACAATATGGAGTTACCAGTAGATAGATGGCTCAGTGAAACGGTTCTTCCCGTGGAAAGGTCACTTAGATCTGGTCCTCTGTTTGTAGAGCGTATGTGGCTCTCGTGAATGTGTCAGCATCTGTTTATGTTTGTCTGTTAGTTGTTCTTGCTGGTAGACCGTGGATGCATCGATACTCGCGCGTATGAGCAAAAGGCTTACCGCGAGGACACGTGTGAGCGATTGTTCAGATTTCTGACACGTACCTTGGTATTGTACTCAGTTAATGATGTGGTAGGAGCCCTCGAAGCAAAAGAATGCTTGGGTCTACCACGGTAAGTAATAAAGTTTAAATGGATAACAGTTGCTGGAGATTCCTCACACACGCGTTTAGATGGAGACAACTGTTGGTTTATTTGGACTGGTGTGACAAAATTCCTGGCCTATCACGATATCCAGGTGCATGGCGAGAGTCTGTACAAATCTTTACATACGGTTTTACAGGACAGCTCCCATCTGCGTATCCACCAGGTGCTGCTGTCACAGTGCACCATTTACAGCAACTAATACACAAACAGTGAGCTACACTCACCTAGTCTCTCTTAATCACACTAGACTTCAAACCTAAGTTGCAAGTTTGAATCATCAAGAAACGCAATCCCAACCTCTTTCGCTGGTATGAATTCACTTGGTCTTAAAAACCCTTGACACGTTTTACCAGTAGTTGTCAAACCGTTGGATCTGTGAAGTCATACCTGAAACGTTGAGGTTTTGTTTGCAAAATTTCTGCTGGCTGATTGTAATTCGGTCATCGGTGGATTCCTACTGTTTGCACCTTTCACCCATTCTCAGGGAAGCTGGTTTTCATTACGGTGTAAACGTGCATGTACATTTGTTTCTTTGACTGCGCAGTTGGATATCAATATCTCACAATACCCTACTAACTTTGAAGTGACGACCATTCGTATTCCAGAGTTTCGCGCTAAACTCTTGTCTCTTCTGCCGAGCACTATAATTTTCAGAAACATGACATCTTGTTTGTGTGAAAGAGTGACCATTTAAGGCAAAAACCGGTTGTTTATGATTACAAGAACCGAAGACTTAATAGAAATTGCTCTGGACACAGACATGGGAAGTGTTGAAGACCTAAATCCCAAAAGTTTAGTTTCCTTACGGTCAATAATTATGCTCGGCTACATACTAAATAACTTTAAGTATCACTGGGTCTTTGTTTCAGAGAAGTTTGGTAAACAATCGGTGGATTTATTGCTGGGCAACGTTTCACTGGGTCTCCTAATTTTTCACACCATCACGTTTGCGCGTGCGCTAAGTCCACTTGCAGTGCAGCGTGGTGATGACCAAAACTCATCAGTGGCAACATAGTTGCTGACGAGTGCACGGCTGGTGCCGTCAGCTCTGATGCTGAGTAATAGTTTTCCGAAATTGGCGGTAAGACAAGCGACGTTTTTACTGAAGTGTTAATAAGGGTTTTTGCTGACCAAAACTACTTTTTCCAGGTCGGTGTTTTACACCAGATTTACAGGTGTAAATCAGGAGTACTTTTGAATTAGGATTACCAGTGCTGGTGGTAGGCCACCATCGCCTGTTTAGACTTTCACAGCAATGGTAAGAAACTGTTTACGCTTTCCTACAATTAGCTGTTTCTATGATGAACAACACCCTCCTTTTGGAGAAACTAATTATACTCGAGACGGTTTTTTTCTGTAGAAACTACCGTATATGCTACAGTGCGTGCAAGTTGCTTGACCAGTAACACCTACAGAAATATGTGCTACAGCCTCATGTGATACTGGAAGTAATTAATGGTTGTTTGTACTGATTTTTTACTGGAATTCTGATTTGAATTTATCATGCTAAGCCGAATGCATATTTTAACTGCGGTCTTCAGGGTACAGCAATTCTATTTCAGCTAGGGTTAGCACATTCTTTGCTGCATGTTTCCATGTTTATACCAGTTTTAAGCAGCCAGTGTGCATTTCATGGCCAAATTTGAGTCAGAAATGCAAGGTACTCTGATTTATATCTATCGAACCGGTGAACTTCGTTTGATGGTTAATGGAGCGATTAATAGGAAACGGATGATTTTGTTTTCAGCGCAATGCTCCAAGCGTTACTCATATCAGGTAAAACAATAAAACAACATCCAAAACGAGCCAACAAGGAGGCCAGAAAGCAATGTCGGGGAAAATTTTGGGTAACCTGTGATGCGCTCTCACAATTAGGTCAATACCAGAGGAAATCGACACGGTGTTATGACAGGTGGGTATCTGAGAGTGATTTGAAGTTGTTGATGTAAGTAGCTTGCAGGCCTGCCATTCATAAAACAGTCCGTAGAATATTTACAATAACTGATAAAAACCGTCCCGGGCAATTGATGCAGCTGTACTGGTACCTTAGCCTTGTTTGGTGGTGGTGTTAATATTCGCTAGCACAAAGTTCCCGAAACGGTTGGGCATATAGGGAATTTTGACCCTTAAATAAGATGACAACAAACTTGCCGATAGTGTGTGTACGGAAATCCAAACTTAGAAATTTAGTGTTTGTTGGTTTTCGTATAAAAATCACGGATAATTTTGAGGCTTACTGAACACGCCTCTGGTTTAAGGCTTTGGATGTGAGTGGTATATTTATTGTGAGGTTCGGTGTGAGGTCTCAGGTCCTCTAGAGACTTGATGGCTACGGATTGTTCGTTCAAGGCCCGAGAAGCCTAGGCTTTGTTGTTTCCTTACTTGCAAGCCACTGAAACGGAAATAAGGGATTTAGTGGCACTACCCAGGTTAAATCCCTTTTTCGAGGCCTATATATAGCTTTCAAAGTGACAACTGAGGGGCGGTGTCACGGCAGTCATTTTTCTGTAAGTAAATTGGTTGGACTGGCGGTTTTGGCAGCTGATAACATCACACAAGTTCCATACCGCTATGATGTATTTAGATAGCTACCTTGTCTCAGCAGCCTATTATAAGGTGAGCATTTTTTGAGTCTGGTTAGTTCAATTTTACAATACTGGTGGTACAATTTAATATGGTTCACGAAAGTGACAGTAAAAACTGTTTTCTTCTGATCTAATGAGTGTGTCGATGTTTTACAAAGCCACAGAAATTTTAGTTCAATTCTAAATTGCTGAACCCGAAAGATCCAGTTTTACTTATAAGGCTTGGTGTCTGTAATGGGTGACTTTCAGTATGACCTTTTTGAGTGGCTGGTATACAAGAGACCTTTAACCCAGTAGTAAGTTGGTAGAGAAATGAGATTTATGGCATCGAGCTGCATGCGTAACAAATGTACATATGTCCTCACACACCCAGTGCTGTATCCGAAATATGGAGCTCGGAGAAGGGACACAACTCTCCGGCCAACAATGACGGAGGCGTCTGTTGTATGGACCTATTGACTGTATTAATTTGTTTAATCAAATCCTGATCTGGTATAGGCGTCACTTATGCGTGGATAAAACGTAGCTGCCGTTACATCTTCCATCGTAAGCACAAGTCGGGTTAAAGCATGCAACTCCTGGTTCATTCAGCGATCGTCGTTATCTGTATTTCTACAAGACAATCCATGGTTTGGTTCCGTACGTTCAATGGATTTCGGCTACTGTTCTATAGCGCCTACAGCCGTTTTGAGAGGCTATGAAACCAAATAAAAGCAAACAAACAACATCGTAATTTTTGAGTCAAACTAAGCTTTTGCGCTGGGAACTATAAATTCTGCCTGAGTGGGGGGCATTAAATATTCGAATCACGGTGTCCGGTCCAACGTGTAAAACATCATATTGAAAGGTTGTCAGTTCAAAAGCGCTAAAACGTCTAAACCTACAGAAGATTCGGAGAAAAATTTGGAACGCGCTTTATTCACATTAGACATTTGGGTCCTCAATGATAAAGAAAAAAGACGGTGAAACAGTACTGTTAGTCAGTATGCTGGGAACGGCAAACTGTACGTGCAAGTGACATGCATTAGTCACCTCAACATGCAGGTCAAAAATCCGGTAGCCCGTTAAATAAAATGAACTCGGCCAAGCTAAAAACATATACTACAGAACTATCCTAGTTAGCATGTGACTTTTAGGAGGTAAAATTAATTATCCTATTAAGATAATGATTACCATGTATAGTACTATCTTGTGATTATACTAGATAGATTAATTTTTCGGCCACAGTTAGGTAGAAATCTTCAAGCGAAAATGCAAGAAACCACTCGCTTAAAGCGCCAACTTTCTACTCACGAGAATACTTTGAACCGATTCACACGTAGTGGAGCGGGGAACTAACCTAACGTGACTAACATACCGCAGGTTCTTACATTGGTTGTAGATTCAATCGACATTGAACGGAAATTTAGGCCATTCAATTTGCAACATTAAAAATAGACCAGGTGCTTGTTTAGCCTCCGGCTAGGCAGTTGACTGAAATGATGGTAGTTTGTGGGGATTTGGTCATTTTCGATTACGATTTCGTTCTTTAAGTGAAGCCAATCTATACCGAGAAGCACTTTATAGCTGTTTTATCCTCATTGGAAATCACTCCCAGTCTCTCACGAAACTCCAGGGAGTTTTGAACCGGTTACTACGTGATCACGTGATGTGATTTCTGTGATTGAAGGATGAGTGGTGCAATATGCAAAGTGTGGGGGTAACCACACTGTTGATCAGCTGCTCGTGGTCGAACGGTTAAGTGTTAAGACTATTAGCCAAAAGGTTGCGGGTTCTAGACTCCCTTGAGTTTTTTTAAATGCATGCTGCTACTGATTCTCGATAAGGATGAAACCACTATACAGTGCTTCTTGGCTTTTCAGCACAGATTAACTTAACTTACAGGACGAATCTCGGTTGATCAAATGTCTGCAACACTGTTATTCTACCGAACTATTGAAGCGTTACTTTGTGTTTTGTGTCAGCTAACAGGCTCCTTTTATGACGGTTTTGTTAGGCGGGAGGCAAGATACAATGACACTCGAAAGAATGGTTGCACCACTAGTTTCGATCCGGATATTAACACCCGATTCTCTTGCACGAAGGACTAACAAGACAGCGTAACCAACCTCGTTCACATAAAATATGCAATTAATAGGAATATATAACCTGAGACGCAACATTTGACAGTAACCTAGTTATTGACAAGATCCTATAGAAGGGGGACTCACTGGGTCAAGATGGAAGGCCGTTGTACTGAGATTTTGTATATTCCAGCAACACATATTTAGTTCATTGCTCAAACTACTCAATCAATCAATCAATTCAATTTATCAGCTATAAACCGTGTAGCATATGCACATTGGTTCCATCTGCTACAGTTTTGATCACCGGAAAACGGGAGTGTGGGACATAAAACCAATCCTTGAAGGTGATGAGATGTTCAGTTTGTTCGGAAATTGGGTAGCTACGCATTGAAGGCGATAGCTTTGATGCACGAGCGCCACTGACTGCGCGATTGGGCCATTACTGCCAATGTCATTAACCACTGGAGATTTAGTTTTCAGGTTGCTG
>SJOL01007155.1:121568-143061 GCA_004794785.1 Opisthorchis felineus
CTCACGAAGTCTACAGGTTGTGCACTTGTCCCAAACCAACACGAACCAAGCCTAACTTCTTGCCTACAATACCATGCAAAACCTAAGTACCTGTGTCTAGCTAGCGTGCGCTATATATATTGTAATTAACAAGGATGGATTGTGTTCATGAATTATATCAACTAGCAAACTTATTTCCAGAATAAACGGAATCCAGTCGGCGGTTTGTAAGCCTAATTATTTTTTATCAAACTTTTTCATAAAAGTTGAGCCTCCTTCCTTTTGTTCTAGTTTAATCTAAAGTTGAATTCAGCTTTGACACCCTTTACTGGCGTTTTTCTTTTTCAAGTATTGATAGAACTGCAGCGTATCTGTTTTCCTTCTTTAAAGTAATGAAAATACTAACTAAAGATAGCCCCAAATCACGTCCCAAAAGTGTTTTGACCGTATTGTAATGTCAAGTACGCAAAGGTGCATTTCTTAAAAAGTCGAAATTTCTTCATTTCTTTGTTATGGAACCTCGACTTTCGTATCGTTTTGCACGATCGTGCGGCTTGATTTCCTCGAGGTCATCAGGAAGTCGTGGTAGAGGTGCACTCTTGAAAAAGTATTATTTCAAGACGTCAATGGCTAGAAATCTTTGATTGCGCAGCCTGCCCACTGTTGCTGTGTCCGGAGGATCAACTGCCTTATGAGTGATTCGATGTGAACAGTTTAATAAGCTTGATTGCCCCCATAATGTTTTCGTCGTCATCAGTAGACTAGTGTATGAAGCTGAATTCTCCACAATGATGTTCAATTCGCATTAGTTGTGCATTATTCGTGGAGGTTATTGTGAAAAATTAGCTCCTGTGCCTTTTGTGGTAGAGTGTGCAACGCAAAAATGTTAACCAAAACATTGAATCGAATCAAACGAATCAAGTGGCTTTTTGTTATCAACGTGGAATTGCACGAGATGAAGAACTACCACTAAGTTCAACGTGGATAGTTACCGTGGGTTGTTCTTACATGTGATATTCACAGCTTTTTTGCGCACCTTCTATACACCTTTATAAAACGTCATAAGGCCCATCAAATTAGAAACACCGCTGATTACCCTCCGAAAGGGATAAAATGCACCCAAGAGTTTTTTGAAAAGGTTTAACTGAAAACTAAAAAGCACATTTTAACTGAAAGTAAGCTTGTATGGGGCTTTGTGCATTAAGGAAGAAATTGTTGGTTTTCGGAAACCGTATCTACACGGAGCTACTTCCACTCTTGCAGTTTTGCCGCGTTAGAGCAAATGTAGAGTGTGACGCTACCATTTGTTTATTCATTACACTAGTCTTCCTCAGTAGGGCCCCCCGAAAACGGAAAAATTTATCCAAGTCCCATGAACCCTACCATTGACCTGATAGTCAAAGTAAAGAACATCCAAAAACAGACCGGAACGTTTAGGCATAGCACGGAAAGCTTCCTGGTTAGAATGAGAAAATGCAACGTTAATGTTTATAGTAGCTACTGCTTGTCGGGTAGTGGAGAGATTCATTGTCTGGAAGCCAAGTTCGGAGGCGTGAATAAACCATTGTGAACAGTACGAGTTCCAGAAAGTTGACCTGACTTTTAAAATATCAAAGTACGGGAACACGACTGTCCGTATTGTAGCTAAACGTACGACGCACCGGGAAATGCAATTTTGGTGGCTGATCTGCTCAGGGTCGGAAAAACATCGGAAAACCGACCTTTGAAATCACTTAATGAATGCTCAGTCATGTGGAGTTGTGTAGCTATCACGTCAACGCAACTGATAACTTGGCGACAGAAAAAGTCCCTGTCCCTTAACTACAGACTGTTCCGCTGGGGCAAAAAAATGGTTTGGCCTTTGATTTGTTTGCGGAGCTGGCAATTTTACTGCAAACGTTTTATCACCAGTCGAGCTGACATCGTCAGTGCGTTGTTAGAAGGTGGAGCGGAAGGTAGGGGTGCATCAGTGGTCGTCAGATAAAGGGAATTGTATCAAGCATAAGTTAGCTGGTTGGGGACAGGCTTGAATATTCCTCAGAATCAACCACGCAACCACAACATCCTGACAGAGACCGTTGAATGAGATTACTTTGATCAAGTCCACTATCTGATCGCTATTGCGATAGGTATTGCAAAGGACCACGTAACCGTCACACACCCTGAGTTATCCACAACACTGCAACTAGACTGCAGTTGAATTTGTTTCAGAGAGGATATCTGAGAATTTTTAATAAAAATTTCATCCTGTAAGACAAGCCATTCTATGTTGAAAAGCCGAGAACCATGGTACAGCTGTTTCGTGCTTATTGGGAATCATCGGCAGTGCACATCTCACTAAAGTCCAAGGAGTCTTGAATCCTTGATATCCAGGTCAGCAGTTGAGCACTTAAAAGTTCAGCCACAGGCGTCTGATCAGTAGTGTGACTAACTCACATTGTTGGTTTTCACTCCGGAAAATTTCCCGCTAATTTTGTATTTCTTCTCAATTTTATCATAATTAATTTGACGTCTTCTCGCAAGCATCTGGTGTGTTGGCCATATGAATATCATGTATTTGGTTAATTTTAAGACAGGAAAGAGTACTAATTATTCTTTACAGTACAAACTCATTTGGTTGACCTGACCACCCTATAAGAATTTTTATTATCTTTTCGCGTATATTCGAAATCATCTAGGGTACTGTGCTTACAAAGTAAGGCCACATAATACCTGGTTGAAATCCCAGAGCGATGTGTCTACCTCATTTAAAGGAATTGTGTCAATTCTACTCAAGCGCATTGTTAGTCGTTTGACCACCGCTCGGCAGTTCAAGCTAAATTTGAAGACCGTCAAAATCCGGTCCGACGAACTCACACTACCAAGAATGTGAAAAGAGTCGACCGATAAGCTTGCTAACAAACCTGACGAATAAAAAGTCCATTGGCGACAAGGTCTGCAAAGTTTCCCAACTTCTAGGCCGTAGTTCACCTAACATTAAATCTAGTTTGTATGGAAGCCTAATAATTCTGGCATGACCAAAATGTGTACGAAGAAATTTTTCTTTTTAACTTGCAAGGTCTTCGGTAAATGTTTAAAGACCATATAAGAACTAGAACCGTCTTTGATTAGCAGCGGCCACTGTCAACCTGGTTTTTATTCTCACACGCCATATCCTTCTTCTAAGTAGGCTTCAACAAGCAAAATTTATATTCATGGAATCACCCGCTTAGTTTAATAGCAGGTCCACCCGAATAACCCCCAGAAACCTTTCCCAAATCGAGAGCAGCAGACCAATTTTCACTTCAGTGCAGTCACACTTAAAAGTTTACCCTTTGTTGACTGACGCTTGAGAAGTTGGTCGCTTTAGAAACTGAATTATTGGATTCAACCACTAACCAAGATCTGTGTAGTAATTCTTTACGTTTATTTCAAGCAAGCCAGCCGTTCCAAATGGATACCGCGAATCTATCCACCGACACTTCGACGAAGTCGACCAACGGGAAACGCTAATTCAAACCGACGTAGCCAGTAACAGGGCTACCTAGTTAACATCACTTTTTGGTAAACCAGCGCTCAGATGCTGGAAAAGTACTTGTTTTTATTCGCGATTTGGTTTTGCAAGTGAAGACAACCAACTCCGAAAAGGCGAGAGGCTTTTACAATTGTTTTATCCCTATTGAAAATCGATAGCAATGCCCACCTCACGAAACTCCAGGGAGATCGGATTCCGAAACCTGCCACAAGGTGGTCAAACACAAAACCGTTCGGCTATTCTGGTACTGGCCAAGGCCTGAGCAGTGAGGCATTCACGCACTTCAAAGCTCATTACCAGTGCTCTGACTTCGAGACTGCACCCTGGTCATCCACCTTGTTAGTTTCGTTACCTATAAGACACCACTGCACATTAAATACATCCTAATTGGATAATCGTATATAAATTTAGTCGAGCTAAATAGTTTTACTCGCTGAATGCCGTTGCGTCCCAGCAAATTTTGTCACTTCGTTAGTTGACAAAATGCGATTGTTACTGTCATTAGGGTTAAACGCTTTTATCCGATACTTCTGCAAATTGAAACGCACTCTTCTCAGGAACAAATTTAATCCACCTTCTTCTGTCACAGACACACCTAATGCCAGGATATATTTTACCACCGATGGGTCTAAACCGAATCCGTGGAAGAAAAATGCACGCGACAAAACATTTCAGTACAAGGCTCCTTTTTCGCTCCGTGCTGGCAGACGCACAATAAAAGCTATGGCTGTACACAGGTAATAACCAACCTTTCCGTTACATGCTTACTTTGAAACTTTTAGTGTGACTCAAGTTGAAAGTCACGTGGTCACGAAGCAGTTCCGTGTCGTTGAAATCGAAGAGACTTATTCAGATAGTGACATGAGATATAATTCTGTGAGTAGCGAATCTGGTGACGATTCTGACTACTTAGGAAAGTACAACAGGGCCGTCATTCGGCGGGTGAGTCAAATACGTAAACCATTCGATTTCTCATTTCATTGCAGCAGGCTGAAGATACGCTTGACGATGCAGTTGACAATTTTGTTCGAAGTGAGTGTTGCAATACCAATTACAATCTAAATTTTCCACATTCTCTATTATATCAGCGCCAGCATAAACAGCAGCAACGGGGACAAACATATAGGACAATAAACATCTTTTTACCGATGAATTGTGAAAATTCTCTAGATAAAAATGAAAAACCATCCTCCCCCAGCAATGAGAAAACAAGTTCAAATACATAAAATACTTTCTTTCTTCTGGCAAGAAATTTAAGTCCTAGCTGGCTGTGCGATCACGGGTATACTGTTACTGTTTTTGAGTGGTCATGTCTCTCGGTCTGAATAGGCATTGTGCGCATAAAATTATTGCAGCCTGTTGCCTCCGTTTTTGTGAATAGAACTGCAGCACCCCGATTTACCTAAACCTGGTACGGGTTCATAACTGAATGGCTGACAGTGAAACAGCTCTGATAGTATTTTGCTCTAGTTGTCTAGTGAACTAAAGGTCACAACATTTTTATATTTTAATATCAACAAGGGTAATTAGATACCCTGTTAGGCGATGTTAAAATGGTGCCTTAGTTGCAAGTATGGTTTGTGATGTACAAAACTTGGTATGTAGAGGACACAACGTACCTACCGATTGTACACTGACAAATGAAAGGATCACTTGAACTGGATATTATTGCTTTTTGTTTAGACTCGTCCTCCTCGAATCCCATGGTTGTTCTCCTTAACTCTTGAGCCACTCTATGGTCTTCTATTCCAGCTTATTAAGCAGTAAAAAGTTAGAAAGAACTGACTACAGTTGTCTTTATTTTGATTGATCACGCTGACAGGTTCTTCCTCAAAGAGACTGCTACACAGAAGTAAAAACTTGTGAGCCCATAGAGATGGTCTCTCCAGAAGGGTTTAACCATATAACAAAACATTTAACTTGTCAAGTTTTCTTAACGAGTTGTACACACTTCGTTTGTTGGTTAGTGCGGTTAATAAGGTTCCAACAGCAAAATCAATTCTTTCAGTTACTTGGCACTTTAACTTTCTTGTTTTTATTTGTGCTCGATCCGTATGTTAAAAAGACCACGTTCCGTATATTGGCTGAAGCACATCCTACTTCCCATTTTACCAGTTTTGTGATCCGAAGAAAATTGTGATGAATATTCACACAAAGAGGAAGTATCTTACTTATACACTCATCTGCATACCACTTTGGTTTTGACGGGAGACTCAACTGGAACCCAGCTGAATCTCTTGTTCATGATGTTCTTAAGCTACTGAATGTGCTGCACCGGGCCACTTCATGTTTCAGTTGGTACGGCATTCGAGATATCGTGATACACTGTAGAGACTTAATACACTACTCATAAGGTTGCTGAATACTGTTCGACGGCCCACGACCGCTCACGCCCTTCTTGGGACGAACCCGCGCCGCGCCATCGCTTTCTATAAGGACACCTTTCCTCACCTGTGTGTATAGTTTTCGTAATGATAAGTTCTCAATATTCATCCATCACCCGACTCAGACTCCTCCCGATTGCTCAATGGGCGTTTTCGCAGTAAAGTCCGTGATGATGCTTGAGTCACTGATGATTTTTCATATCACTAATACCACTCACATGAGATAGCGGCCGAAATCGAGCTCCGAAAAAGTTCAGCAGCCCCGCAAGCCCATATACGTTACTGGTAGGAAGACAGAAGATATGTGTTATTCACGACAACGAAACTACGATTGAATGTCACCCAGCCTGTCGTAGTGATATGAAGAACCAGGACAAGCAAGAATTGCGCACGTAGGTTGACAAATTATGCCGATGTACACACATTGCGGCCTCACAGTTGGAGCTAGCCTAATATTTGGCCGACTATATTCTTGTGAAGACTGCTAACAATCGACATCCACAAAAAGTCCCTTACATTAATTAATCACAGCTGCAGAGTTTATTGTCCTCCCACCTGAAGAAAGATGACAGCAACGAATTCTAGTGCTGACAATGTTTTTATGCAAGCTATGTATATATCCTCCATAAATGAGGGCTTCCTTGTGTTTCGTGACATCAACGTTCCCAAAAGAGCTATTTTAGACAAGCGGTAGCCATAGTGACATTAAATTCTGACAATTGGTGACTGCGTTTTTTTTTGGAAAATATTTAAGACCACTTCAGAAGTCCGATTTTTCACGTGGTGTTGAATTTATTGCCTTTGAACCACAAGTGCTTTCCACATTTTTTTGAGTTACGGGCGCAAATGTTTTAGCAGCTTTCCTTTTACGTTTCACATAACAAACGAACCTTGTTCTGATTCTAGCCATAAGGTTTCCACAGCTGCGCATAACTAGGAAAAACTAGGGGCGCCGTGCGCCATCATGTGTCTGCACGTTCACGCCTGCATTAACCTTGGTGTTCTTCTGTCTAGCGTATCCAATATTTGTGTACACATCTGTCGCCTTCGCAACTCATAGTCTGTCAGCTCACTCGCTGAGGTTTTATGGTGTTCACTTAGAGGCCATCAACGGAGCCAAAACACGAATGACCACATTTGTACTACAGACTAAGTATCGTAGGATCACTTCGCGCATTTTTTTCAATCAAGGCTGCACTAACATTTCAAATTTAGGGAACGCTGACCAGGGCTTTGCGGCAACTAATCATTCGGGCACACAAATCAATCTGTGGGGTCAAGTTCCCGGACTCAATTGGGATGTCCGGTCGCAGAATTCTGCAAACATCTACGGATCTTACTATCCAACCCCACAACCCACCTATGTTCAGATGCCGTACCAGGCTCCAAGTCCCGGACTGGAAAATGCTGTAACTCACCAACAGTTGACTGCTATTGCTGGACACCTGACGCAAGTAAGTCTGTTCTATCTCTTTTGGTGAGTAACCTGCACCTGTTTGTTGAATCTGACATGTAGGAAACACTGCTACACTACATGAGCTTTCAAAGCAAGGAATATCACGGACTCATTAGACGACTAAGGTCTATCAGAGAGAGATATATTACAGCACAGCTGTCAGCTTAACACAAAAACACTTCGCAGACAGTCAGCGGATGACACGGAGAGGGAAGATTGACGAAATACTCTCACATGTAAATGAAGATGGTGTTAACGGGAGACTCAACGGAATCCCAGCTGAGTCTCTTGTTTATCATGTTTTCGGCCTTGGGTGCTGCATGCTGCACAGAAGCTGTCTCATGTTTCACTCAGTATGACATTCTGTATTTTAAAATATAATTTCTTTAAGGAACGCAACAATCATAAGGATGCTGTTGAAAAGTTTTCAGCGACCATCCAATTATTGTGTTCTGTAAGTAGTGAGATGTTGGCGACTGAGGAAATTTACATTTCGCGCGAGATAGCTATCGAACTCAGTTCGCCAACCAGTATGTTGACATGAAATTCCCATGACGATAGTGGTGCCCGGCTTGTTTATCTAGGTGATCTCTAATGTGGACATGGTGAGAAGAAACAACATTATTTCAATGTCCAAAAAGTCCTCTTTCACAGAGAAGCAGTGGTGTTGAGTAGGTAAACGCTTAAAATGGACTTTTCTCCTTAAAAGCTGTCTATAATGTGAAAAGGATGATCACACACATGGTTATCTAAAGCAAAGAATGTGCCTTCGATGTCGTCACTCCACAATAAGATCATTAGACAATAAGTACGCATGCTATTGAGACGCGACTTAAAACGGAAATATTCAGAGGCTATGTCCATCAAGAGGCTATACAGTTGTCTACACTGGGTTTTATGTTTCACGGTCATCTCTTTATGACTGATGTCCATCGGAAACTACCTTCGATCTGAGTACATCTACCGTCAAATACCCAAATCTCAAGTTTGTTCCCCATAGAAGTCAATCTGTACAGCAAAATTAGAGTCCAAAAATGGAGAATCTTAAAAACTTATGCATATTTAAGGTCTTTGAAGTATTTCGTAGATGGATGGGCAGGGTGCACTGTATTTGTATGAGGAGCAGCGCAAGGTTTCGAGGACAGTGAAATTCGAGATGATAAGCACGCACGTAAGTGTTGAAAGCAAGGAAGTTCGTTTTGCAGCACCTGTTTTTCGAATCTACCCCCGAAGGAGCCTTTTCATCCATACTAAATTTTCTTGTACAGTGAATCAAAAGGTACTATGCTGGGCGAACCACTGCACATAGACATTTTGTGCGCGAGCAACAAGCGCCACAGAATATTGCCCTTTGAAGTGTGGCACACAAGACCGATTATAGCAAGTGCATGATGGACACTGTCTCAACGCAACAAACGTCCACCCATTATTTAGTTCGGGTACTTGTACATGTAAATTCTGTGTTTTCGGCCAGTACCAAAATGATGTTCTACTTGTCGGCGTTATTCTAAATGTGGGTGACTAGATGTATCCTACTCTTGACGACATTAACTGCCGGTCAGCGTTTGGCGAAATATGAGATTTTATGCTACTTGAGTGTTCAGAGTATAGGCCTCGTCCTTATATCACTTCTTCACAAATCAATCAGTCCCCACTTGGCATCAAAAGGGAAGTGACTTCAACCAGTGTTGCCTCACATTATTTTGTAGCTTTTAGCATCCTGATTCAAAATATGTCAATCTATAGGAGTCCCATTCAGTGGTTGCGCCTGCTGCAGGCCGACAAAAGGTTCATAATCCTCTGTAGCAGTTGAAAATCCACGAGGTTCCAGGGGATTTTCGAATGCGCGCAACGTGGATTCATTGACGAAAGTTTAGAAGGCACCAGGTGTGTTTTGGACTAGATCCTCATATTTATTATTCATTGCTTCCGTAGTCATGGATTCATCCATGGCTGCAATTCGTCTGACAAGATCTTTCGAATCTTTGCACTTATTATCGTTTAAATGCAACCTAAGGTACAGCTCATAGGAAAACCAGGAAATGTATGCCGCCTCGCTTGCAGTTCTGTGGTAGAAGCCACTCGCATTAAGCGTGGTTTTTCGTGAGGTGAGTCAAAGAAGCCCACTTTAGCCAGTCAACTGAAAGGCCATTTCTGTGTTGAGTTTTGGTAAGCAATCAAAAGGTCAGAAGTTTGTTATAGGGTTGCTGCAGCGCAACAGGTCACAGCACTATACCACTGTAATTTGCTTCGTCAACCGTCACGACAAAGAAATGGTATGTACGACCAGTGCGAGTTAACAAACGTTTCAGATCGCTTAGTGCGCCAACCGACCGATATGATGTAGACCCGAAACCAAAGATGGTTCCTTTCTACTATGTGAGTCACCTAGCAGCAGCTCATTAGACTTCACAGAAAAAAGTTCCATAACGTTCAAAAATGAAAGGCAGTTAAAGTAGCCCTTTGACCATTCTTCTGTCAATGAAATATGGCTGTCTGTTACACCAGTTTTGAATCTCGTTAGAGTTTCGTTCCTAGATGATATTGTGACGTTCTGCCATTATTAACCCAGTGTATCGATCAGACGCGCCACATGACCGTTGCAGAAGTTCGCGAATCGCTCAAGCAGTTGTCGGAGAAAATTCGTCAACCGGATGTCAATCGTTTGGGCTCACGTCCACTTCTGGCCATCAGTCAAGGCGAAGGCGACCTGAAAGCTCAACTCGACCACATATACAGTCACTTGCTTGAATATAGCATGAGGGACCCAGAATTGTCTATGCCTATTTCGCAGGCCAAAATGGGTAAGGTGAGTGTGATATACTCATCAACACGTGCGAGTCATTCACCCACCTAAAGACCACCCCTTCATAAGAACAGCCTTTCAGTCACCAGGACTTACTTACTGAAGTATATGGGAGCACATATAGGTAGCACCTCTTGGCTGAAAGCTCCCAATCTTGCGGCACCTACCTTTAGCTGCGTCTGAATTGTTATTAAAAAGTGTCAATGCTCCCAATTTTACTCTTCTCATAGCTGTTCAGTGTGAACTAAGCATTTTATGTCTCCGTATTTCCAGAGCGCTTTTTTGTGTGTATTTTGTAGAGTTCTGTTTCCAAAACGCAATGCTGATCATATAGCCATCTGAACTTGTCCAAGAGGAACTGTATTTAGGTTTGCAAACCCGTTCAGGAACTTCACACGTTCCACGCTGATAAATGGACACAGTGCGAGCACAAAGTGATTATGGGCAAACAGTGCTAGGTTTACAATTGCTTCAGCTACTGAGCGCAAAATGGGAGACGATATGAGGAATAATTTTGACAAGCCATGATCTATCCCAGCACCTGCAGTAGCTGCAATCCGAACCATGTCGACAATAGTAATGAATACCTCTGTGCTGGCAAGATCATATTTGGTCAGTTGAGTCTCCGACTTATTTCTACAATCCTAAGTCATGTGCTTAAAAGCTTGGTTTTACTGCATTTTTTTCTACGCACTGATTGTAAGGAACTATTTTGAACATGGCTGATCCGACACGCTTGGCATAATGACCCTTGGAAACAGCGGTCTCTGTTCGTCAGCTCTTTGGAACGCCGTGCTTTAAGTGCATAGCAGAACTGTTAACCTGAGTAGATTAGTACAGGAAAGTGGGAAATCACGCACACAGTTCATTTGAAAGCCTCCCCCGATATATACTGGCCACCCGCGAACAAAGATCAGTTTTTCGTTCTCCAGAGAAGAATGACACTATTTTACAACGATACCACCCTCTCCCCTGTTTCACCTTGTTGCATAAAACCACCTGGATCTTTCTTACACCGCGATATGACGGTTCCTTCACCGGCCAGGTTCAAAACGTCTTAACATAAATGTCAAGAAATTCACATTTCGAACTGATCTTCCAGAGGAAATAGACTTGGAAATGTTTAACCAGCCATACATTATACAAAGATATAGAAACCTTACCTGATGGGGTAACATTGTCGACATCCTTGAATTAGGTGTGGAAGTTCATTACTTCTGGAGCGATGCTCTGATGATCGTATCCGCCAAGAAACTGGGATCATAGGTTGCTAAAGATTTTCAGTCAATTGGGAAAAGTTTGGAACCGATTGAGAAGTCATCGTTTCAGATGGGCTTAGTAAACAATCGGTAGTTTTCAATTGGGCAACGTTTCGCTTTTGACACAAAAGCTTCATCAGGCTAAGTGAGCAGGTCACCAAGGTGGTCAGGTTTTAAGGCAGACGGAAAACCAATCAGTAAGACCTCTTCAGATTAACACACTAGACCAGTGTTGAGTGTCAATTAACGGCTCTTGTTGGTTAGTGTGGCTGCCAAAACCTTGCATTGATGGGTTGGAGGAGTTTCATATTAATTCCGATCGGTTTTTGTTCCTCAATCTTCCACTTAAGGATGCATCAATCGATGATTCACTGCGGGTACCACTGGTAGATTTTCGTTGGTCTTCGTGGGCTTGTAAGCGTTGCGACAATTTAGTTGGGGGGAGGGGAGGTGGGTAAGGTTAAGTGGAATCCAGATGATGACTACTCCCCCTTCTGATAATCGCACACCAACACGTGTTAGCTCGACTGATCCAAGACCGTTCTCCACACGCTTGCGTTGACCGTCGTCCTCTTCTCGTCACAGAGACTGATAGCCGAGGCGGTAGAAATCGCCAAGCATCCCATTGTTAAGGCGTGGAACTGGCAAGCGTGTGGAGAACGGTCTTGATGAAGATTGTTCTCGCACAGATAAGTAGGTTGAATATTGTCTGGACAGGATTTCAGGACGAAATAAGTGGTTTAAAACGAGTTCACCTTTCTAGGTGTATTTGTACGTGAAATCCATTTTGTCTACCATTTAGTATTCTGATGTTATTATTGGCTGTGTGTGAGAGGTCTGTTTTCCCGATGCGAAGGTAGCGTTCAAACTGATGGTGGGTATAACACCTATGCGTAATCACAAAGTGAGTATGAATGATGAATTTTTGTGGCAAATACACTCGGATTCCGTGAAAATTGAGACACACCCAAACTTTGGTAGTGTTTCGGGTCACATTATTTGCTCTGGTGTTGGAAAATCCAACCTGTATGAAAATGTCAAATTTTGCAAAGCTATTCCTTTCGAATTGTTTGTGAAACAGAAGTCTTCTACCAGTCTAGCTCACTAGAGCATGGATAGACTTCTTAGACAAGGGCATTCTGTCAGCATAATGAGCATCATTTCACATCCTGAGGCAACTGATGGAATAGTCAGGCAGAAGTTATCAAATACCCACTAGGCAATGAATGTGCCTGAGTTTCATTTGTTTACAATGAAGATTTGGCTTCCGATTATTTGAATTCGGGTGAACTCAAGCTCAGTATGATTTTTAATGAACTCTGTTCCGTAACTTGAATGCAATTCCCATGCCCCTACGGTATTTGCCCGAAGGGTTTAAAATATCCCGAGTGTAGACCTACACTTCCTACTGAAAATTCCCCAAAGGCTTTTTCTTTTCACTACTGGTGTGTATCTAAGTAGTTGTAAATCTGGTCATAAAAAGCGAATTGATATTCAGTCGGCTTGTGCAATCCTTCTTGAAAACGGAACATATTTTTCCGCTGTGTCGGATAGTTAGTTACAATTTACCTATATTTTCAGCCATATCTGTACGTCGCGGATGCAAATATCAGATCAGTTATTCGACTACGGAAGCATTTTTTCTGACTGTTTATACAAAGGGGTGGTGCAACCCGTAGTTCAGTTGAGTTGGCATGGATTTAAAATGCCTCCAAGCAAATATAGAAAGAGAACACAACGATTTGTCTAAGTGAAGCTGGAACACGCTGTTTCCAGGTAGGCCAGGTATAGAGTGCCGAAACTAGATCTTGCTAATTTTTAAACCCACTTTTGTTTTGGGCCACATTGCACCCGCTCTATAGAGATGGTTCAATCTCCAAAAACAATCGCAGTGAATCAAACATCCTACACTTATAGGCGTTTTTCAAAGCAGCTAAAATAGGTCAGTTATTTTTATGCTTCAGTTTCAATCTTATCTCTTGTTCTACACCCTCGTGACAAACACTTGACCGGGCCAACTTACGGGGAGTCTTTTAAACCCAGCCCAATTCGCAAGTCAGTTTAACTTGCTTCCACTTTCCAGGCTCATTTTTGCAGCCAGCCTCGTTCACTAGACTTTAGTTGGCTGCTTGCATATAATTAATGAAAAATATTCCTTAACCTGCAACACCCTTTCGGCAACCATCTGCAGTGCCACTAGAAGGAAGCATAAAGGTGGTATACATAGTAATTTCATATTGACTTTACTCACATTGGTCTGACGCAAAACTCCGTATTTTAATTAAACACTGGCTTGGAATAAACTTTAAAAGTTGGGCTGCTATCCCGAATGCTTGGGCCCAAACCAAGTAAACATTTTTCTAGCTTGCTAGCCTTCCGAGGGATTGCTGTTCTAATTTTATCAAATAGCAAGTTCCACCGATGCGATCTGTCAACAGTTTCGATACTTCTTTTGGAATGTTGTGTGTAGGGGTTTCCGGAAATGACCATAGGATCTGGCAAGTCTGGAATCATGGTCGTGCAAGGAGGTTTGGTAATTTTTTAACTGAGATTGCCTCCTGTCAGTGATGCCAATCTATGCTGAAAAGCCGGGAGCTTTGAAGCTGCGATCTTCCGGTCAGTGCTTTAACACTTCACCGTTTGGCCACGAGCGGCTTTCACTTAGACAGAAAACAGCGCCATTCATCCTTCAATCACAACAACCATATCACGTGGACACGTCTCGACTGTTTCCAATAAATTGAAAACTGCTTAATATCCTCATCACCAACAACCTATAAGCAGATCAGAAGCAGGATAATTCTACAAAAGGAGTGGAACCTCCATCTTTGAAGTCGTCACTCGAACAGGCAGTCAACGGGTGATCACTTGGTGTGAATACTGTGACTGAGGGATCATTACCGCTATAAGCAGTCTAAGTGCAGTTGAACCACACTGTTGTTCAGCCGCTTATGGCGAAGGCATTGGGGTTCTGCTACTAACCGGGAGGTTGTGGGATCTAAACTCCCTGGAGTATCGTGAGGTGCCCAGTGTTTATGATTCTCAATAAGGATGAGACAGCTGGGCAGTGCTTCTCGGATTTTCAGCAAAGATTAACTTCACTTACGGGATTCAATCCTCATTAAAAATCCAGATTCATCTGTCCTTAGTATTTAGTGTCCCTCATATGTGATTCTGTGCAAATCGCCGGCTTTCTTCACGGTCCGATTGGTTTGTCATTTTCATGACCTGGTCTTCCTGCGGACAGCAAAAGTAATCAAGGAGACCATTTGAGAAACCTAGAGTTTTCACGAAATCATGAAAGAAATAGTGAACAGTGAAAGCACGGGGACTGCCAATCGCAATAGTTTAGGGTTCAGAAACAAATAGTGCAGTGTTACACTTTCAGGAACGCCCACAGATAAAATTTCGAAAGAATTGCGGAGGAGGGCGAGACACCGAGTAGGTGGAATTCATTTTTTAATGAAAGTATACAGCATTTACCTGAGGGATTAAAAACCTTAGGAAGTAGATAAAAGGAACTCCTGTATCTGTTGTTAACATCGATCGAATTATGCGCCGCCCAGAAAACTTTTACCAAATAAATAGTGAGTCTTAGAAACAGAATTTAGTTCGACTCGGTTCGGTTCTTTCCTTGGTATCCAATCCAACATGATTTTAATTGTCACGTGAATGAGAATGAAATGCAATTTACTATCAGCACTTGAAAACAATGCACGTGATTACACATATATCACGCTCATAAATGTACACACCTATCGAGTTTATAATTAAGCGGATTTTATTGCCAGTCTTATGAGACAGCAGCAGTTGATAGGCCGTTCACCTTGATTCCCTGACTGGCCTATACCTCAAGCTAAATTTATGAACAGAAAGAGTTTGCCGTATGTAGTATGGTGTCATCCATGCCACATTCGCGCATGGAAATGGTGAGGATATATTTTACACTCATTTCCGCATTGTAGACATACTACAAAGGTGCAGGGCCCGTTTAGCCACCATTCCAATGATAGTCAAGTAACATGCACATTCAATGTGTTAATGAGCTCAGTGCTGATGTTATCCATATTGAAGTTGTCCTTGAGGAATAATGGTTAAAGTCTACTTGTTGTCGGATAATCGAATTCCTAGAGGACGAGACAGTTGGAAAAATGATTTAAGGATTGGCGGCCGCCTGAAAAATTCCGCCACCAAGGTCACGTAGTCGTTCAAGGATGATATCGGTCCGTGCTAGTTCAAGGTACGTCGTCAACATGCAGCATCGCAAAATCTCATGGCGGTTGGTGAATAAGCCTGGGTTTATATTCAATTGTTTCCAGAAAGCATAAACATATTAGGGTCGGTGTTCTGTGGTGTTCATCCGCATACATCGAACTACAGGCGGTCCTCTCTCTATGATCCATCTGTCAGACTATCACACTTATTTGGTCAAAAACACTGAATAATCATGCTGTGGGTGAAGGGACGAATTTCAGTGAATGTTCTTCCTCGTGCGAATGGTTTAGATTCCCATTAGTGAAGTTTCCGAAAGTCTGAAATGTGCTCTAGATTACTGCTAATTCAACGGCTAACCATATTGTGCGTTGCCAAACCTACTAAGCTTCTGCATCGCCTTTCACGTGAAAAACAAAAAAGACATCCGGGTAGGCTTGAGAATGGTGATAAAACGCTTGCAAACAGATTGCCCAGCTCAGCGAACAAAACAACGGCCATCGCTACAACCTGGGCTACGAAGATTCTCTTCAATTGAAATTCCGAGGTATATACTGTGAAAATACAGAAAACTCAACGGCATTCCACAGTGTGATCTAGATTTCAGGGTAAAAGGCACCTAGCTGGTTAAAAATTTCATGCGGGAACATGCTCCAGTTGTCCGGGCAGCTAATTTTAACCGCTAGTGGCCTGAATTTGAGATGG
This sequence comes from Opisthorchis felineus, assembly GCA_004794785.1. Lineage (NCBI taxonomy): Eukaryota > Metazoa > Platyhelminthes > Trematoda > Opisthorchiida > Opisthorchiidae > Opisthorchis > Opisthorchis felineus. Next base: position 137,884 of record SJOL01007155.1, read on the forward strand.
AAGACTGGCAAACATTTGCTTGTCTTGTGGCTTCATGACTTCAGTGAGTGACTGGCATCCGAATTGGATTTGCCGGTCAACAGTGGTCAAACAACTGGATGCTTGCGCATAATAGGGGAGCCACAGACGGTTTACGCGAAGCCGAATTCGATGCTGTAAGCAAGCCACTGACGCTTATGTGGATCCGATGGAATGAGGTCGCCTGTCGAACCCTCTGCAAACAATCAGCCGACCTAAAGAGGACCTAACAAACTCACACCGTTCCAGTTGTTTTCCTTTGGCAGGTGGAACGGTGAAGACGCTGGTGGCCCACCAGGTCTATACTACTAACTCATTTGCGTCTGAAAACTGCGCACTTTCACGTGACCGAGGCTGCAGTAGATAGATGTAGCCTCCTTCAAAATGACCGGCCTGTTTGGCAGAATTGGAAAGCGTTGCATCCTAAAGCCTCCCGTGTCTGAATGGATAGCCATTCTCCGGCCCGTTTTGCGGGATGCAAGCTTTTCTCTTGACATAGGCAGGAGGGGTCATTTTTCAAGCTTACCTAAAAGCTGTCCTGATAGAAGAGTCTCGGGCTCCCCAGTTCGGAACACCATTATTTGTTTATTTGCTTATTTATTTATTTAGTTATTTGTTTATTTATTAATTTATTAATTTATTTATTATTTAGCTGATTCTAAACAAGTTGTCCTGGGATGCGACTTTCCGGCATACGTTCCGATTGCACCAGAATGCACCAGAACGCATTCGTCCCTAAACATGTTTGCTTTCTTCAGAATTCCGGTGTTAAGAAATGTATTCTGTACGTTTTATCCGAAAGATCCTGCACAGGCACTGCAAGAGAATTCAGCCAAGAATCCGAACGTGTGATCTGCATATCGTCTACGTTTTGCTAGTGTACTGTAGTGAAGGCAACAAAGCAACCCAACACACTAATCTTAGTATCTATGCGCAAGCAATGATAGTGTCAGACACGTTTCTCAAGTTTCCAAATGTTATACTGGCCAAGGCATCAATGCGTTCACTAAACAATCATGCGTCAAATCTCTAGACAGTGTGCCAACAATGAAGCAGAAATCCGTGCATCATGCTCTCTCGCAATCAACAATTTGAATGTGTGGTGCTTTAGGTTGAACCTCATGTGTAGCCTGATAAAAGGTAAGCATTCTTGAAATAGTTACGCCTAAACTAAGCTAAAATGCCGATGAACCGAATGCTATAGTCAGCCTAAGTTCATTTCACAATGCGAAAATCAAACAAAGTCGTTCACAAATAGCATCATATAAAAAGTGCACCCACGTGGCAGGGAAAGCTTTAGTTTGAACAAATAAACATCCATGCAGGATCGGATTGCTGTACCGATTTCGCAGTGGCACAGAATGCTACTGAATAGAAGCTGAAGGGTTTGGGGAAAGGACACAACCCTGCCTTGCTCTTGTCTCAATTTCGATCTCGCTCGTCGACATCGTCATCATTGAAAACACTACGCTAGTATTGCATGCTGGTGCTTAAACAGCTCACGATGGCGTTAGTGAAGTTGATGGCTCTAAGGAATCACACTGGTCTTGTTCAACCGGGTAATTGCTAAACGAATATCAGGGAGATTGCGGGTTCGAAACTCCATTGGGTCTGGTGAGATGTGCACTGCTGATGAGTATCAATAATTACGCAATGGCTATACAGTGCAACTCGACTCTTCAGCATTGAGTGGCTTCACTCTCAGGACGAAATCTCTGTTCAGGTGAATCTATGATTTGTAAGTGTCAAACTCCATATGCGTGTTTTCGTTAATACTGATAGATCCGGTAGTCAGTTTCAGGCTTCATCTTTGCTATGCGGGCCGAGCTAGCAGGAGACGTATTGTAAATCTGGAACTCCGTGCCCATACGTTTTGCTTAAAGCAGCTATGTTGGTTATGTGAATACCAGTGGTAGCTGCTGCACTTGGAGGCATTCATTACTTGTCTGGACTTGGCCGCACTCACATGAATCCGCAATGTTAAATTCGAAACCCAGTTGTCTCTTTGGACCTCGCCACTTATTGTTAGTACAACTGAAACCTAAACCTTGGGGCTTTATCTATTTTGCCGCATCATACTTTGTTGTGCGGTTATTTGAAGGTAATACAATTTGGCAAGATGTAATTCTATGGAGTGATACGCACTATCTTTCTGTTATATTAGTTAACTGACAATGCTATGCACGCACATAATTAAATTGCTTTTTGACGCACAACGTTTGTGAGAGTGAGGAACAGCATGGACAACAGCGGAGCTGAGTTTTTACGGGTGGGGTCCATTCAATGGACGCTTGTCAGAGTTCAAGCTCACGAGTATGTTTATCAGGTTCCTGGCTAGAATTGGTACATACTTAGGATAAATTTCAGGTACGTGAGACACTGATGCCGTGGGATTGAATATAAGTGATCAGCGCTCATAAGTACACCTGACATTTATTGGATAGAGTTCAAAACAAGCCCCGGTATGTTTTTAAATTTTCATCGTAATCTGAGAAGAACAAAGAATTCACCATATCCAACCTTTATAGGGATTTAAATCTGAAGACGATAAGACATCGCTTCAGAGGTAGATATAACTGCTAGCTAACAAACCTGCGACAAAAATCGACAGTAAAAAAGCCGGACCAGTCGGAACTGAAATCAAATTTTAAGCCAGTAATCGGGTCAGAGTTGAGGATTAGTGATACGGCCGCGCATCAGCCTACTGCGTAGCGGAACAGTCATGTGGTGAGACCGTGCCGTACGAGTACGCCCACGGGCCTGAATCACGTCCGACTTCATCATGTGCCGTAGTAAGGACAAAAAAGTACACATGCATTTCACGCCCACCTGATGGCCAAGGCAACATGTGCACTCTGTACTCAAGCGCACAGACGGCCATCTATGGTTAACCGTGACGACGAAAACAACCGCTGGAGAGCCGGTGTGGACGTGCAGGAGACACTGGTCGGTTGAGAACAGATCGACCACTAAAATGCTCACAAGTGGATGATATAAATAGAACGCTGTATTTGCATTAATACAGTTTTTTCTGGCAGCCACCTTGTCTTCTGACTGTAACCCGGTAGCATCAGGGAGGGTGAAGAGATACGACAATTAGCAAGAACCAAATGAATTACTGAAGTGAAGGGGCAAGGAGCAATCAGTAACGGCGTTCAAATGAGGAGTTCAGGCGAGCGGGACCTCTCATACAAGTTGGTACCTGAGGGATACATGTACTATACTAAGTTTATTCACAGAAATTGACCGTGAGTGTGAAAACATTTGTTGGAATGGCGCTGGATCAAGTCACATAGTGTGTCGAAAAATAAGGTGATCGAAAAGTCCGACTTTGTATGAGATCCTGAACCGGTGATTTTCACTTGAACCCTACGGATCCCGTTGGGACTTCGCGTTGAATGATCTCTGGTTGAAATTCGCTAAATACGGTCGTCGCTGGGAGATATGAGCCATGTGCTCAGGGAAGATGAGTCAACTTGCATAACCCACTATTTGTTTGAGTCCCAAGTTCCTCGTGGCTACTCCCAGCCTTGTTACTCTTCTCAGGACAGTCTAAACTGCCTGCAATTCTTGGCCTGTTTTTGCTTTTTTTAAGATGGCTTGTTCCCGCGGTTTCAGCTGAAGCACAATGGGAAGCCACCCGTAGTGTTGGGGAAAACTCTTGGACAGACCACTGCCGTTTTGGGGCTCACCAAACAGACCGAGTCCCCAAATGTTCAGCAGTTATATTCCACCTTTAATCACCAAATCGAATGTCTGTGGACAAAACCATTTATTCACAAGTTAAGAGACTGTTACCCAGAGGTGCAAAGGAATCAGAACTGAATCTCTTGTTCCCTATTTATTAAGCACAAGAGGAAGTGCGAAGCTGCTTCAAAGGGACTCCTAAGCTTGACGCATACAATGCATTTGTCAGGAAGCATGAGTACTTGAGGGTAGTCAAGTATCTCCTGAAACTTATTAATATCCTCGTGGGGAATCTTGTATGTAACAGGTCTTTGAGAAATCAGACTTGGATTGCTTTATCTACTCTAACTAATGGTGTTGTGTGCCCAATCTAAACTAACCGATCGACCAGTTTAGTCACAACTGTTTTAATGGTATCCAATTCACTAGTGTCCGAATATAAATAACATGAAGCCCTTCAGATTGAGCTTCGCCGGGTGCTTTCTACAATGCGCCGAGTGTATCTGGATCTCTGTGCAAACGGAGTCCGTAAAGCAACTCGCGAATCGATCTCAATGACTGTCACATGACTGGGATACTCAGTACAGAAGAGGAAATATGCCACGTGAGGTCCAAAGTGCTTTGGGATTTGGTCTACAGTCCGAAATGATAATTTTGAACAAATAATAACCATCCGACCCTTATACGCTGAATTTCACTAAGAGACCCCACGCTAGCTATTTCGCCCGCCTGAAAAAAACAAGCTTATCTCACATTCACCCCCTATGAAGCATGTTGACATAAGGGAAACGTCTAAAGGTACGCCCTTTAACGGATATCGCCTCCGGAGAAACGAATCTTATTTAAAGGGAAATGAGAGCACCGATTTCGGCTCTGGTGAGTGGCATTGCTAAAGCACGTTTCATAAAAATATAGCTCATATGTGTCTAGTGCCAGGCCTTATTTCTCTGCAAGTAACAAAGTTCCTTTGAGGTGATGTATCTGTTACAAACGGTACACAATAAATACTCTCTCGCGGAATTAGTACACTATCTTGATTTAACTGAATATTCGACGGCCATACCATGGGGAAAATTCTAGCACTATAAGCTTTGTATGCTTTAATAAATGTAGCGATTCCTTGTACACCAGCGTACAGAGGACAAAATGTAACTATCAGAAAGAGCAACTGCCAGATTAGTGGATATATAGAAGAAAGTAACTACTCAGATAGATTCTGCGCGCTCACTCTGTCCCTTTAAGTCTGTGGAAGAAAAACGGGATATAGTAACCATCAAAAAATCCCTCCTCATCCGAGGTATTTCTTCCTCTTTGGACAGCTGGAAAGAAACAGACAAACGTAAGCAAAGGAAACAAAAGTACCAGCAGTTTACAGACTGTCACAAAGAGTTCTTGACATGCAGGGTTCCTTGTCTCATGTTTGTTGGCAGTGAACTGTGGCCACGCAATTAAAATCGAATTGGAAAAGTAACT